>APFE031592542.1:155017-199200 GCA_000404065.3 Pinus taeda | reverse complement strand
CTTCTGTAGGCCAGCACCTACGTACTAGTATCTTGGCTAGTGCAAGAGCTAAGGGGGTTGTAGCTCCCTTCCAGGAGAGCTGGAAAACGAGAGAGAGTTGAAGCTCTCTGCAGGTTGCAGCCTGTGTACTGGCAAAGGACTGCACCAGTACATTGTAAATAGAAGTTTCTAATTTAAGAAAAGATAGAGACGAATTGCAGCAGGTGGTTTTCAACCACATTGGGTTTCCACCTTATATCTGGTGTTCTTGTGTGTGATTTTCTTTCTGCTCTACTATCTCTGGTTACTGGTTATTTGATGCTGCATCTCAGATTAACAAACATCATCTAAAGTTCAAGTAAATTAAAAGTTTGCTCTGTGTACGCTTGTTTACTTCTGAATAGTTGCGTATATACGTGGGTTTAATTGACTGAAGTAGAGTATACAATTTGGTTTTTAAAAAGGATTATTTGACTTGATAATACTGATTCACCCCCCCTCTCAGTATTATTTTCAACATGGTCTTGTAGAGTCATCAAACAAAAGTATGGTAAAGCTAATAAAAAAGACTCTAACTGATCATAAGAAGAGTTGGGATTCACATTTGATTTATGCAGTATGGGCAAACAAAATTACTCTAAAGAGATCAATTGGAAAATCTCCATTTCAATTAGTCTATGGTAAAGATGCAATCTTCCCTACCAGTTTGGCCTTTCCTGTTTTAAAATTCTTGCAGGATTCAATAGATGAACCTGATGATTTTCAAGAAGAATAAATTAGATTATTGAACTTAATGAAAACGGAGATGAAGTTCAACACAAATTGAAGAAATATTAGAATAAGATGAAGCCCTGTTTGAAAGAAGAGCTAGGGAAAGGGACTTTAAGGAAGGTGATCTAGTTCTAAGATGGGACGCCAGGAGAGAATAGAAAGGAAAGCATGGAAAATTTGACAATCTATGGTTTGGACCTTTAGCAATTGCTAAAGTCAAGGGTAACAACACTTTTGTGTTGCAGAATCTTGAGAGGATATATTCCACTTATCCTATAAATGGAAGGTTTCTCAAACATTACATCTAGTACTAAGAAGTTGAAATGGTTTTCATTGTAAATACTCTGGTTTTCTTTTACCTTTCAAGAAGTCAGTGTGATTTTCTTTACATCAAGGATTCCATAGCCCAAGGAGAAGGCACATGGATCTGTAGGTTCTCTGCATTGTACAGGAGAAAGTAGTCCCCAAATGAAGCCAATGTTGTAGCATTTTTTGGTTTTGATAAGGTAGAATAAAATAGTCAAAAAATAAAAAATATTTTGAAAAAATGTTAAGTTAGGATATGGACATAACAATATTGAATAAAATGTTTTTGAAAATATATTAATTATGATGTCCATATCAAAGAAAATGTTAGGTTAAATTTCCTAAAAAATCAAGACAAAAATAAAATGTTAGGTTAGAAAGAAAAGGAAACAAATAAACTCTGAAAGTGAGCAAGTCTAAATACCACTACTATTTTTCTGCAAAATAATGGTTGTGTGCAGCTTGTCATAAATGCCACAACCCATGACAGTCAAACTGTTTAATGTTGAATGTTTCATACTTTAAATTTGATGTTATAGTTAGAGAATAAAGATCTGGCAAAACTTTTTAATCTTGGCAGATCAGTAGTTAGGTAGAGAATAATAAGGTGCTCATCAGTTTAATCTAAGCCCTTGGATGTTATAATATTAAAATTAGATAGTTTGTTTTAAAAAGAAAGGAAAAGGGTTTGCTAGCTTAAATGCACCCACTAAGTGAAGAAAAAATGATAGGATAAGCAAAGGGTAAGTAGAAGAAAGGTTGCAGAAGTATGATAATTCATTGGACAAAATGTACATTTATCATGTTTTACCATAAGTTTCTATGTCCATGAGGCAATTACACAAAGCAAATGAAGGTCTACAAGATCAATTAATTAACTTCCCTCATCCTCATTCATTCCTATATTTACTAATTTCCCCTTCCCACCTTCATACAGTTCATATTCATTCATTTTCCATAAAAAACCCCTTTTTTCTAAGGTCAAAATCCTTTTTGCCTAGGAAAAGTGAAAATCCCATGTTAAATCCCCTTTTACCTAAAAAACCCACAAAATGATGTTTAGCCTAAGTATTGATGTATATATGCGAAAAGAAAATAACCCATGAAAAGCATTATACTTAGTGTATTTCCCCTTTTCACTCATATTTCATATTAACGCTAACCTATAGTATTAAACCCCTAAAAGGTTCCCTTTCCCGTATATATTAACTCCCTTTATTAAAATATCCCAAAACCTTAAGTTTTATTATAAAACTATGTATTTCATAACATATCGCATAATCGTGGATCGTAAACTTTTCAACGTGCATGCACTCTCCCTGCATTGCGATATGAGATTGCGATGGACCCAGACCCGACACAATATATATCATAATTCAATGCCATTTTGCATCCGCCTCCATCACAAGTCCCGGCTAAAGAATTACCCTCCACCATTGAGATCTCCGATATGCAATGGGAACCTGGACCCGATGCAATATATATCATAATCCACTGCCATATCACATCCGCCCCTAATCGCAAGTCCCGACTGAAGCAATAACCCTCCACCGTTGCGATCTCCGATATGCGATAGGAACCCAGATCCGATGCAGTGTTATCCATGTTTTATTTTCACATCGCGTCTGGATCCTATCGCATTCCTTTGCGATAGGCCTTTCCTTCGCTGAAACTGCGATTGTGATATGCGATGAAACTGGACCCGATATCATTTATCTGCCTGAATTCATACTTTTTCAAGTCTGCCATACCGTGTTTTGCAAAGGATTTCTTTATTAAATTGTTTTTATGATTTAAACGAAGAACCCCACCAATCTTAGTCTTTAACCCATAATAAAGCTAATGCCGCCATAATTAATCGTTGGGCCCCTCCGTGCTGCTTTTTTGCTCCACAACTGTTCGATTTAAGCATTCAAATCCAACGACCCTAATTGATTTCGGGTTGGCTCTTTGTTCTAGCATTACCTGCTCAAAAAGCGGTATTCCACCGACCTCCCCTTGCTATGTGTCAGGCTCAGATTGTATCGGGTGACCCCTTCCAAAATTGCCCGTGCCTCATAAAGCGGTGCGATGAAAACCAAAACCACCTCCCGCATAACGACAAAATGACCATTGTTCACTTTGCGCCATATTTCAAAAAGACAGTGGTTTTTCTGTTTAAACGCAAAAATCCATTTTGGCTTTGTTTCACGTGTTTTCACAGTAAACCCTCCATAAACCTCTGCAATCAATAAAGCCATTGTTTTACCTTCCGATACACTTTGGAATCCTTCCAATATCCTTTCAAGCTCAATAAAGCCATTGATGTTCTCCTTTGTCACCTATGTTTTCTTAACAATTTCTGTGTTTTGCAGGTAAAAACTTCTATTCTAGGCTTACAAAGAAAAAAGTCTGCATACAGTTTGAAGAAAAATATGAAGATCTTACTGTTGAAAAACACAGTAAAAAACCTGAAATGCACAATAAAGGTAAAAAGGAACAAAGTAAAGGTTACTCAGCAGGGTTAAAGGATATTCACAGAGTTTAAAGAGTACAAGATGAAAGATCAAATGAAGGAATCAACCAGCGTAAAGGATACAAAAAATCAAGCAACTTAAAGGGCAAAGTATCAAACAATAAAGCCAGCACAACCTAAATAAAAGGGACAGTAAGAAACAGTTCAATAGCTGCCCCTATCTTCTTGCATGAAGATCTTTCCTTTCCTAGGATAAATCTTAATTAGTTTTAGGATATTTTCTTAGTTTCATTATTGTATAAATAACTCTCTTCTCGAGTTGTTAAGGGTTCAAAGTTCAAGGTTTGTTTTTCTTTTCTTGTTAAGTAGTGACTGTTCATTCTACTTTAAACTTGGTATCACCTTTGAAGGAATCTTTTGTAGACACTTGATGTACTCAGTCTTTCTGGAACCTTAATACAAAGTAGAGGATTCTGAATTTGGTTTTACATAGTTTGTGTTATCCTGTGAGTTTTTCCAGTTATCAATAATTATGTTTTTTTCATATGCTTATGACTTATAGAGATATCTAGGTAGGAATAATTGTGTCTCAATTTATTCCTATAAGTTCTTGAAGTGATCATCTATTAAGAGAATGGATTAATGAACTGTCTGTTTAGCTAATCCTCTCTAATCAATAAATCATCAACACCTTTTGTAAGCTTAAGTATATTGCCTTGAATCTTTGGAACGTAGTTTAAAAGGTTTTCATACTTATGATTGTTTTGTTTTACAGTCTGGAAACTATGATAACCATATTATTTTTTGTCTTTTTCTCACCACTATTTGATCTATATCACCGTGTAAATCTTTATAACAACCCTTTGCTGAGATATTAATATTATCCAAAGGATTAAGTATTTCAATTCTACATTTGTCTTCATTCATTGGTCTTCCAAAACTAAAACCAAAAACTCCAAAACAATTATTTTAGATGTTCTGGCATTGGTAGTTGACCTACTACTATCTCAGAGGTACAAAAAATCATGTTTTTAAATCTATGTTGCATTGGATGGTAGGGAATCATAAGTTTAATTGGAGCCTTATGCTCTTTTTTGCACTTTTAGCATACTAAACATCAGTCAAAACTTCTATAGGATTTGCTCCTTTCCAATTGGTTTATGGGGTGGAGGTTTTTCTTCCTATCGAATGCGAGATCCCATCTTTGAAGCTAGATATTGAACTATTACATGACACTTTTTTTTTCCTAAGGAAAAATCACAATTTTATTCAGAAAAAGTGAACAAAATTACATATAGTAGATGTTAAAAGCATATGCATAATAACAGATCCTATTGACCAAGATCAATAAGAACTCATCAAAGAGTTACCCTATAATATTCTTTCCTACCTTTCTTTTTTTCCAATTTTCGCCAACCACTAGAGTTGGGTGTGGATGATACAATGGTCTTTTGAGACTCATTTATACTTGGTAGGTTTTCTTTGTTAGAATCTGAGCCTTCCGATGCATGAGTTCATTTGGTGCCAATTGCTTCTTTGTCGGAGGTAATCATCACAATCTCCTATTGTTTTTCCATAGGAATTGGTACTAATGGTGAGTTAAGTTTTGTCTCATCCTTCTGTGTGGTGTCTTGGGGATTCTGAACATTGTTATTTGTGGTATTATCTATAGTTTCTTCGTCATCTATTTGAGCTAAAGTTGTTTTAGAAAACTGCCATCCTTTTGGATTTTGTGGCGGTCTCATTTTTATTTCTTTTTTATTTTGAGGACAAGTACTTTGAAGACGACTAGTTTGAATACATGAATGACATCTAAAAGTTGTATTCTCTTAGTCGAGGGGCTGGGACCACTATTGATTGTTGTGTTATAGTAGGATGTGATCTTATTATCAATTACTAAGATCTATCTCCACACAAATTTTGGAAAAGGTGAAGATGCCCTTTGTGACACGATCTGCATCAACTTCTAAAAATTTCCCCAAGGCATTCCAATGCCTACTAATACTTTGTGGTGCCAAAAATGCAAAGGTAGATTGTTTAACCTTACCCACACTATCATTTTGGAAACCACCATGGTATTTGCATCAAATCTTGGAAACCATGGTCCCTCATGCAAAGCATATTCCTTATCTTTTGCTGTGTTGAATTTGACAATGAAGAAACCTTTAAAGCATAAATGGATGTCACAATTTGCTATCCACGTGGAAAAAATCCATTGAATCTTAAAATTACTGCTTTAGAAAGGAATTCATCTTGAATCTCATTTACCTTAGGAAAATAAATTGTCAGCGCTGGCACCTGGGTCATCTGCTCCATGATATAAGGACCAGGAGAAGTGGGAGTCTGTTCTAGTCATTGTTGTGGCTCCATCTTCCTTTTGAATGCATCTTTGAAAGAAGCTGAGCCTTTTGAGCTTAACCCATGACATCCTCCTAGAAGTCTTGTGTTAAGGAAGATGGTTGAATCATGTCCAATGTTATAATCCTGTAGTTTGTAACCGTCCTGCAAAGCTTTCCCTACATAGATCAGGGTTTGTAATATGGTTGGTATATCCATCTTTTCTTGAATCGTTTGTTTGAGAGTTTTTATCCACTCCCGTCTCTCAACCTTTAAACAAACTGATTTTTCTTCAAGTGATCTAATAAAGAGATGGACCAGAGTTCCTTCAAGTGGATTTGACGTTGGATCTTCAAGATCCATCTTTGAATTTCTCACCATTGGACTACGTTTTCAGCCTACCTTTATTGCTTTCTGTAAGTCAAGGAAAATATCATCCTTGTCTCTCAATTGCCAATGTTGTATGTATTTTTCATCCCCACAGTTCCCATATGGGGATTTAATAGAAAATTGATAGGGGTCTTTGGTTTTGGATCTGGTCTCCTTTGTGGGCATATTTGAATGTGAAGAGCCAGATTTATGCCATAAGACAATGCTGTGATGCTTATCAGGGATTGTGTTGTCATGGATGAAAGACGAGTCAAGTTTAGCCTCTGATATGTTGAAACAGAGTATCAATCGATTGAAAAAAAGTTCAATCAGCTCAATGCCATCCTCGATCTGCTATATTAGTTGAATAATTGCCTCGGCTGGGGTATCGATACTTGATCCTCCATTTTCTGCCATGATTTGTCTGTTGGGTCCTCTCCAAAGGAGTAGATCTCATCTATTGTCGTCAGCCAATTCTTCGATCTAAACAATACTTCACCTGCGACTGATAACGGAAAGGGTAATATCTTCGGATTAGTATGTGCATTAGATCTATGAGGTTCCCATCCCTACAGTTCCTGATCCTGCAGATAGCGACATTGCCCTTGGGTTTTAATTGCTTCATCCAGCATGAGAGTATTCAAATCTACCATGACTCCACCAACTAATACCATGACGATTGCTTCCATATTCTCTCAAGAGGGATAGATCCAGGCTGCTGCCGCAATCCAACTCCCCTATCTAAGCAACACATCACCAACGACAATAAGTGAACATGGTAATGACTTCGAAGCAATGCTGACTATAGATCTCGGCAGATACTAGTCCAACACATAGCTACAATTCCCTAGACCTCCGTTTTCTCTATCCCGCGTAAGAGAGTTCAGAGCATCTGCAAATTCACATATTGAAACCCTAGCTGCTTCCATTGCTCTCTCCTCACCTTTCCAGATCAATGAAAATTTTCTTATATCTAAGGCTCACTATTACATGACATTTATTCCGAGGAAGAACATCTATTACAATTAGCCCATCTTGATGAAAAACATCTTTACACTATGATTGTGAATGAAACGCACAAGAAGTGTGTCAAGGCTCAGTATGATAAGTTTGTCTAACCTCATGTGTTTACGAAAGGTGACTTGGTTCTGTTCTACGATAAGTATCATGATAAGTTGGGAGCAAGTAAACTCGAACTTATGTGGCATGGTCTCTACATTGTTAAATGTTTTCTAAAAAAGGTGCCTGATCTAGTTGATTATAATGGGAATCCACTGTCAGAGCCACGCAATGGGCTCTATCTGAAATGATACTATGCATAACTATTATACATAGGTGAGACTACAATGTTTTTATCTTTTTTGGTTTGATTGTGTGTTGATGGTTTCCATGCATAGCTAGTGTGCATGGTTCTTGATTGGTATATTTAATATCCTCTTCGATTTATGTAGGCTTTGCATACGGTGCTAGCCATATCACTCAAAACATAGCTTCCACAACTCGGGTCCTCTTTTTTCCCATTGATGAGCATGTGATTTCAAAGAGCATCTGTCTTTACCAATAATGTGGAAAAGTATATTGTTGTTATTGAGCTCTTAACTAAGGATATTTACCTTGGGATTTGCCACTTGGTTTTCCAACTTGACTCACAACTTGTAGTGTCTTATTTTAACTTTGTCTATTCTATGAGGAATCTTGCATTACTTTGTTATTATTTGAGAGTATGTCTCTTGGAATGAAATTTTGATTATATTGTTTATTCACATATTCCTAGAGGCTATAATACATTCACTGATTCATTAGCTAATTACGTGTTGGATTGGCATTTATAACATTAAGAATTTAAGCCATGCACATGAAAATGAACTCATAAATTACACATCATTTAGAAAACAAATCATAAAAATACTCCTACTTTATTAAGTCAAAATAGAGTTTTTACATCAAAACATGAGTACATAGTAAAAATAGGGCATCTAAGGCTAGGCTATAATGCATAGTACATAAGATAGAAACAAAAAACCATCCTAGGAGTATTACTATCAAAATTCATTCACACTCATGCTAGTGGAAACACAACACAACATGAGCAATCCGACATAGGAGGCCAAAAAAATGAGGGGTGCGAACCCCACGATGTACCTCTGTAGTTGTGGCGAGATGCGATCCATCGTCATCGATGGAACTCCAAGTGTAATTCACTCCACAATGCGGGTGAACCCTTGTAGCTCATCGTACTCTTCTCCCACCTCCTCTTTGGAAACTTCTCGAGCCACTCATTTTGGTACTCATCTACGGTGGAGTGGTGACTGGCATGGAGGATGTGCTGGTCCCACATTTGTATATCACAAACATTAAATGTTAGTGAATTTATACTGATGAAAAATATCAAAAAAATATAAAACATTAAAAAATACTGAAACATCTAAAAAAATTTGTTGGACACCTAATCTACTAAGGGTTGGTTTGAAATATAAATAGTCATTGGTGTCCAAAAGACTACTTTGGAATATGGAAACCAAGGATAATTAGACAATGTATAAATGTATACCTTTGTGAATAGAAATGCATTCAACGATTCATCTTAATCTGTTGTGTATTATTTTATGTTGTTTAACATGATATTAAAGCCTGCGAATTCTGAATCTCTAATTTGAGCCCCTTGTTTTGTGGCCTCTCTACATCTCAATTCTAACTTCCTTGTTTGTAAGGCTACAGACTTGCACCAGAACATTTCTAAATTTGTGAGATTCTACCCACTACACCACTCCAAGGAATCGATCAATTCTGCCTCTCTCGAATTTGTCACTCCGGGCCTGCATTCATTCAACAATTGTTTCGCTGCCCCGCAGTTAGATATATTTTCCTGTTACACTGTTTATTGGTTTCTTGACAGAAATGGTCGTTGTCTTTGCAACCTAATAAAAACTTGGAATATTCTTTGCGTAATTCACCCCGTTCATTCCTTATTCAGTGAAATAGAAAAACTGGCGTTTTTAACTCCTTTCTGACAACTCCGTTCCCAGTACCAATGCTCTAACACCCTAATATTTGCGCATTTCTCATACATCTTTGTGTACTGTGATCGTTGCACCACCTCTGCGTTTGAACAATGCGATCACATCACCTCTGCGTTTGGACAATGCATTAATTCTTTGTTAAATTCTCTATTTGTAACTCTTAAATGTCTCTACTTGTGCATCTTTGTGTGTTGAAGCTTTGATGGTTGTGGTATGCGTTAACACTCTTGGTTTATTATTAAGTGCATTGGAATTGCCTATGCGTTGAATGGTGCGAGATAAAAAAAAATGGTATATACGTGTTGAAGGCGTGTTTGAACTCATGGGGAATACAAAAAGTTTTAACACTGAAAAGTTTGGGTTGTATTAAATCCTGGAACAATGAATGTATTGCGTTGAACCAATGTGATTCTTCCTTTGTTATGTGCATAAAAAAGTGCATTGAAGCTCCCTCTGGTATGTGTTGAAGCAATGAATTTTATTCATCTGGGTTGGTTAAGTTTATATTTCAATTGGTTTTCTATATAAGTAATGGTTTATATGCGAATTCTCTGTGTTATATTAGTTTGTAATACCCTCTACTACCGGATTTTGTCTATACCACAAATTGAATAAAGAATGCAACTACTCAATAAGCTTGGCCCGTAGCAGAAGTTCCTTGGTGTTGTTCAATTAGTATGATGGTTATCATTGCAACCTTGTGAGAGGAGGGCGCAAGTTCGATTAACCGTTGTCACAAAAGTGATAAGAGAAGAATCTCCTTCCACGCAGCCTACTTACAAAATGTTTGGGAACCGTGACAGTTGCTATTCAATACTGAGTTAAACAGGGCGAGTCGACCACATGGTTGTGTTATTGGAGCTTGTGACTAGGCGGAATCTTGTCGATGTATCATACCTCCTGGTGATGCAAGCTTGGTTGAATTTCAATTCAAGGGTATTGTGCGCGGTATATGACATATGTTGGAGTTGATTCATGATCATGAGGCATTGAAGTTATTGCTGGAGTTTTGATCCAGTAAGATGAAGGCAGAAGATCAGTTGATAAACCTCCATGTGCATTTGATAAATAAGCAGTTTCTTTAAGAAACAAGTTGCATGTTTTTCGATATCATGATGTGACCTATAAGGATTGGATACCAGTTAATTTCTTTGTGGTCCAAGCTAAAAGTGGTATTTATATTCATGGTGACATTGTTTTTTACTTTTTAAATTTGAGAGGAGTTTTCAAATAGCAATGGGATTATCCTTCTTTTGAGTGGATTTCCCTTTTTCATCCTAAAGCACATTTAATCTTGAGTACATTTTATGGTCATTTGTTGACTTGGGTTGTTTGAATAATGGAAAAAATTCATGGATTATTAGAGTTATTGAGTACTCTAATTCTAGCGTTGAAATATGTAATTAGGTTCGGTCTTTATAATGACATGTGTAATCATGATTTTATGTAATTGATGTAAAGAAAAATAAAATTATTTATGTTATGCTTGAGTCATGGGTTTCATGCTCAAGAGATTTTATTTTATAGTTTAAGCTCCCATTGTGAGCTTTTAGGATTGGTCATAAAGTCAATTGAGTTATTGTCATGTATTGAAGACCCATTTGGGCATGTTACGTATTGTAAAAGACAATTTATTTGAGTCATTAGAAGAGTCAAAAACCCTCCAAGGCCTTGTCACAAATACTCCATCAAATCAACCTTCAAAAGGAGACAAAGATCATTCAAGAAGAGGATGTCAACCTACACTCTTGCACAAGTTAGCTTATTTCTTGGGCATACTACTATATATATAGAGGTCTCGGCCTCACTTGAATACCATTTGATTAAGCATCCAAAGACAAGAGATCAAGTGCAAAAAAATCAACAAAAGAAGCCTATCATTAAGCGAAGAAAGGAGGAAAATGAGCCGAAATAGTTTTGATCTATTTTGGGGCAAATACCTTTAACACGTGCGAGGAAATCTAGTGTCATTTGCTGCAAAAGAAGATGAATTCATCATAGTCATCTTAGAAGACAAAATTAAGGAAGAAAAACAAGTCATCTTACAAGCAGAATTGCAGAAGGGGACTCCATCTAAGCAAATGGAATCAAGGGATAAAAGATTATTGTTGATCCCTCACATGTGCTGCAACTACGGTTTATGAAGAGTTAGAGAGTTGTAGTTATGAGTCAATAAGAAGAAATTAGAAGGGAAGCCGAGATCTAAGGTGAAGCAAGCGAATTGACTAGTGTTGACTCAAGGAAGAAGAATTCTTTCAAGGAAGCCTTGTTACTTGGTCTTGGATAGGTTAGTAAGTCAAGGGTCTTGGTCTTGGAATTCATCACTTGAAGGTTCTATAAGAAGAAGAATTCATTTGCGTTTTCCTCTCAATTTGGAGAGGTTTTGGCCCTGGATGATCACCTACATTTTGTGTTCGTTGTCTCATGCTCATTTATGATTTTGTAGTTGTTTGAAGATAGAAAACATTAACATAATTAAATTTAAATAAAGAAGCTAATAAAAGACAAAGAAAAGTTGCATCACAGGCAGTTATTATTCAAGAGAAATTACCTCATCCCTCTGCCCTAGATTTCTCAACATTGTATTAGAGCTAAGGTGACAAATCAAGGAAGGGTAGCTCAATAAGGTACACTCAAGCACTCAAGGACCAAAGTTCTAGAAGGGCATCAAAATATCTAGAATATCATCTCATCCTCAAGACATCTTGAAGACAAGGTCTACATTATCTTCTTGAAGGAAGTGTCCAAACCCTAGATCGATCAAAGAAGAAGTCTACACTAGAAGCAGTCTTGGGATCCTCGCTCAAGTCATCATCAAGGAAATAAGACCCTACCTCTAGTCAATTTGAATAATGAAGAGATCTACAAATCAAAGTAACTTAAAATCTACTCATCCAAGAAGCAAGATCTAGGACATTGTCATCATCATCAAAGGAGTCAAGGTGAGATCCCTCTCTTTGGAGTCAAGGATCACTCTTGAAGAAAAACATCGTCATCAAGAAGAAGTTTTCAATTTCCTATATCATCATCAAATTCAAGAAGGCAAATTCCTATACTCTTTGAGGATGTGTTAGGGAATCCAAGATAAGAGTAGTCAGAGAGGACCAATATTATTTGAGGACTGGGAATCCAAGATAAGATTAGTCCCGGTGCCAACATACTCTAAGAGAACCCGGGTGGGGTATGTTCCGAGAGAGACAATGATTAGGGTGTCTATAAATCATTGGTCTCACCAACATTATGCTCTAATCTTATGGAGAGATGGAGCAGTTAGTCAAGGCCTTACTATGTGACAACGCTGGATAATATTATGCTAAACAGATGGGTTACCAATTTGACTCTTCTTATGAGAATTCTTCAGATTGAGAAAGTCCAAGTACCTTATATGGATGATGAATACCTCCTTAGTTAAGAGGGAGTGTTGAAATATGTAACTAGATTCAGACTTCATAATGACACATGTAATCATGATTTTATGTAATTGATGTAAAACAAAATAAAATTATTTATGTTATTCTTGAGTCATGGGTTTCATGCTCAAGAAATTTTATTTTATAGTTGAAGCTCCCATTATGAGCTTTTAGGATTGGTCATAAAGTCAATTGAGTTATTGTCATGTATTGAAGACCCATTTTAGGCATGTTACATATTGTAAAACAAAATTTATTTAAGTCATTTGAAGAGTCAAAAACTCTCCAAAGCCTTGTCACAAGTACTCCATCAAGTCGGCCTTCAAAAGGAGATGAAGATAATTCGAGAAGAGGATGTCGGCCTACACACTAGAACAAATCAAATTATTTCTTGGTCATAATAATATATATATAGAGGTATTGGCCTCACTTAAAGACCATTCGATCAAGCATCTAAAACCAAGAAATCAAGTGTAAAAAATCAAGAAAAGAAGCTTATCATCAAGAGAAGAAAGGAGGAGAAGAAACCATAATAGTTTTGATTTGTTTTAGGGAAAATACCCTTCACACGTGCGAGGAAATCTAGTGTCATATGTTGCAGAAGAAGCCAAATTCATCACAGTCATCTTAGAAGACATAATTAAGGAAGAAAAATAAGTCATCTTACAAGATAAATTGCAGAAGAGGGAGACTCCATCTAAGTGAAGGGAATCAAGGGATAGAAGATTAGTGTTGATCCCTCACACATGTTGCAACTAGGGTTTTTGAAAAGGTCGAGAGTTTCAAGTTTGAATCAATAGGTCGAAATCAAAAGGGAAGATGAGATGTAAGGTGAAGCAAGAAGTTTGACTAGCGTTGACTCAAGGAAGAAAAATTCATTCAAGGAAGCCTTATGACTTGGTCTTGGAGAGGTTAGTAAGTCAAGGGTCTTGGTATTGGAATTCATCACTTGAAGATTCTATAAAAATAAGATTTCGTTTGGGTTTTCCTCTCTCGTTGGAGAGGTTTTTGCCTTAAATGGTTGCCTACATTTTGTATTCCTTGCCTCATGCTCATTTATGATTTGGTAGTTGTTTCATGGTAGAAAACATTAACATACTCAAAGTTAAAGAAAGAAGATAACAAAAGACAAAGCAAAGTTGCATCACAAACAATTATCATTCAAGAGAAATCAACTCATCCCTCTGCCATACATTTATTAACAGACAACACAATCAAAATTATCAAAGACACTCTCTGTAACATTCAAACCTATCTACAATATGCACAAGAAAAAAATTATTTTTTGCAGCTTGAATCACAACTACAACAAGATGAACTACAAGCCTATAAGCATCATTCTAAAATTGTTTTTGTTCATAACAATCCTTTGTTTGAGTTTGAATCATACACCCACCAACATCCAACAAGTGATCAAGTCAGTAAAGTTGAGGTTGATCCCCATAAAATGCTAATTTCAGAATCAATTTTGCATAAAGATGCAGAAGTTTAGGTTCCACTTCCCAAGTCTGTCATCAAACCTTGGGAAGAGATTATCAACAAAAAAATAGAACTGATCTTGGATATGACAAGGAGGTTTCTCTTCACACTTTATACTATTCCAAGCCCATCAAGTTTCATAGTGCCGAGTTTCTACATGACGGTTCAACTTTGCCTCTTCCAGATCCTGCTAATCTTCCACATTCACCACAAATTGTCAAATGCCAACATTGTGACATAGTTGGCCATGTGAAAGATCATTGTTTTTATATTCACCCTTGTAATTGTTATGGTAAATACACTCATCATTCAAAAAATTCTTTAGAAACAAGCCTCCTGCAACAATGAAGATTCACCTTGGATGAATCGCTTCTTGGCAATGGGCTTCAACAACCAAGAAGATGTTTCGGTCATATGTCGGATATTCTTCTAGAGTATTGAAAAGTCTTATAGTTGATATATATTCATCTTCTCACATTTTATCTGACTAGGGGGAAATTGATGGTCATATACAAGCTTCAAATATAAATCAAGCTAGCTTGAGCCAGAACCTATACCTGCCACCTAAGCCTACAACCAGACACAACCATACCCAAATTTAGAGTTGTAGCTAGAGACAAAGAAGCCCATGAGCATGCCTATGGGTGGTGGTCATCGTTAAACCATTGCTGGTTGAGACCTCGAGTTATCTCACCTTATATATTCATTTGAGAGATCACATTCAATCATTGGTTGCCACTTTTGTATTTAAATTCTATTCTTGGACTCATATATACCCCTTCGGATTAAGGGGGGGAATGTTGGACACCTAATCCACTAAGGGTTGGTGTGGAATATTGATAGTCATTGGAATCCAAGAGACCAATTGGAATATGGAAACCAAGGGTCATTAGACAATGTATAAATGTATACCTTTTCGAATAGAAATGCATTCTATGGTTTATCTTAATCTGTTGTGTATTATTTTCTATTGTTTAACAATTTCGAAAAACCAAAAATTTCTTACCAAAGGTACTCCACTATGTCTCGGGGTACAAGACAAGGTTTGAATCCTATTTGAATTCCACACCCTCATAAGCATAGTTATATAACTTTCAACCATCTGAAGTATGTTGAGTCGAATCGATTCCCAGTGCGGGAACCTTCCTGCTTTGCCATCATGTGTGACCATCAAATCATATAAGGCTCCTTAGGATCAGGGTTATCACCAAACTCTACTTGGGGCCTCATAACAAAAACCCACTCTAGAAAGAAGGCTACTAGTATACTCCCATAACCAAACTACTTTAATTAACCTCTCTTTCACTGATTAAGCTGATCCTTAATGTTTGCTAAGATGCCCTCGCTCCAATTAAACAAAGTCAGCTCGAGACATCTAAATGCTAGGTAAATTTAAGGTTTAGATGCTAGGTGTGGTGTTGTTGATCTGATGACATGGGTGATGGTGAGGATGATGGTTTTTAGCGCCATGCTAGTTACATCACATATGGGAAATATGTGTCCTACTCTACATGCACCATGCCTACAATACCTAGCTACATATTCATCTATATTGACTTCTTTGTTGCTCCTCTCCCCACTCAACAATACTATTGTACCATGTCTAGACAAACCTGTAAAAAAAAATATGTCTTCTACCTCCATTTTTAAAATTTCTTGAAGCACAATAAATGATTCATTATCTGGATCCCACCACTCTATCAATTTCCGCAACAAGTGGACTTGGCTCAACATGCTTGGTAATTTGGATAATTTCAACAAGCCACAATCTCTAAGATCCCTGAGTATTTAGACATGAGTTGTGGATTGAATATTGTTCTATGGGTGCTCTCTCTCCCTCCAATCAACCATTCTGGAAGCATGCACATTTAAAAACACTGTCAAAACCCTTAGTCGACAAAGAACATATTGGCAAATTGCATAAAAAGCATAGTTAATTTGCACCAAAATCTAAAGACAAAATCTCGGGGCATGGATGCTATTTTTCCATGGATAATTTGGGCTACAAACTTAGATTGAATGGTTGCAATCTACCACTATTCCCTAAATCACACAAATTAGTAGTGTTGAATCGGAATCTGTGTGACAAGAAAATTAGGGTTTGTAATTTTACCTAAAGAAATCAAACAAGGGCCACAATGGAAATAATCAGAGGGAAGGATGTGAACACTTATCTGGTGTAGACATCTCTCCAAAAGACATATGGGAGATCTTATAATCTCCTTCCCAAACTTGAAAGAAAACTGGTGATTTCTCCTCTCCTCTCTAATTTCTTCACTTGCAAATGAAAGAATGAGCATTGAGGAGGTATTATGGTATTTTTATAGAAAAATTTAAATATTAAATTGGGAAAAGTTGCCTTTTTGTAGTTTTCTTAGGATAGGGGTTATTATTATTATTCTAATGACTTTATTTGCAAGAATGTGGGGTTGTTATTCATATGTATTTCCTATAACATTACTTTTATGGTTCCATTATGACAATGTGATTGAGGTACATTTTCCTTTGAGCTTGGCATATAGGGGTAGGTCTCATCTTGCAATCTCCATTGCATTATTGAATGTCATAGCCATTTTCATGATGCCTTAGGTCTGACTCTGTCAAGTTGCAATATTAGCCTCTCTCTTTTATGCATGTCATAACTTGGCAATAGAGATTACCTGTACATGAACACCCTATATTATCACTTATGTTCAATGATGGTGTCCATGCAACGTTTATCCCTTTTCAAAAATCCTCCTTTTGACATGCCATGACTTAGAATTTAAGCCTCATTTTCTCTGCTTTGTCATTTTTTGGCCTTACTCCAGGAGGATTCTACTACTTTATCCCTTATGATAGTTGCAATTTTAGCCTATATTATACATGTTGATAAGCCTCGATTTATTTTCTCCACCACTATCATAACTGCTTAGCCTATTTCTTGCTTGCACTTCATATTTTTACCCTTTCCCAGAGGGGCCATTGCAATGAGTGGTCTTATTTCGTAACCTCTTTGACTCCTTATGCTTATGATGGTTTCATTAGCTTGCAGCTATTTTCTACCCATTATGCCACTCGTTCCTCCAAGACGAGCTTTCTTTATGTCCTTCTTATGATCATTAAACCCTGAAAGGCACCATGTATCCTTTTATCTCTTTTTTAGGGTCATTAAAACTCAATGCAAAAGGAACTATTAAGTTTACTTGTCTTCCCTTTCATTCTCATTAAATTATGGAAGATATTAAAAAGATAAAAGGGAAGGGGAATCATTCTCTTACTATCAATTAAAATGGCTGCATCAGTCACACCACCCTTGAACATGGAACTTGTTTGAGTCATTTCCTCATAACTGAGTTTTAGCTTTCCTAGGATCCATACAATACGCACGAGTCTATTTACTCCTTCATCTAGTTACTTTTCCAATCATTAAGGAGCATGCTTCAATGTATCCTATTTTGTAGCATGGTATAACACGATGCTAATTAGAAAATGCTGCGAAGTCACTTTTGTTTGTGAAGTTATGTGTTCAAGAGAAGTCTCAGCCTGTGTTGACCATCTACAATCCTTGTTGACCTTTTTATTTCAGCCATCCTTGTGTCAGTTGTACTTCATCATTTCATGAATTCATCCATTCACATCATCTCTTGGTCTATTTTGTTTCGATTGATGGGGGATACATCAAGGCCCTCCTTCGATGGATCTTCTCTTGTCGACTTCAGCTCATTGTCCAGGAGCTTGATCTAGGAGCCAGTAGTACCTTGGAGCTTGCAGACCTTAGTGTCAGGATTCCTTACGATGGATAAAGAGTTTCTTATTGGCTCATGATTAGTCGATTCTGTGAGTGTTTGACGTCAGCTCATTTATTTGCACTTTGTTGAGAAGCCAAACAAGAAAGTCTCAATTTGACTTTGCCTTTGTCAAATTGATAAAATTCGAATTTCCACATCAGCAGACAACTTGGATGTAGTTAACTTGTGTGACATGGCTCTTGTCATTTATTTATCTCAATAAATTGAAGTTAGAGGGATTGAAGTTTAGTTAAGCATGTGTGATTTCTAAATTTAATAATCCAGCTCAATTATATCTAGGTTTGTTCAGTTAAAGTAGTTCTAACAATTGGAGGAACTAATGGAAGGCTAGTTGTGCAGTGGGACAATAGTCTAACTCAGTGATCATCTAGTTAACTAATCAATCAACCTAAAATAACTAGTATATACAGAGAATTCGAGTTCCCAACTGTGGTGGAGATTCCAAGATAGTGTAACAAGTAGGTGTAAACAAGTTTGAGTGTACAGGTGTTGCATGCAGTCAGATGATCAAACCTTAGGAATTGTGCAATCAATTGGGGGAAAATTCCAAAAAAATAGGGGCTAATTCTCTAGGAATTGCGCAAGGAAATAGGGGCTCAAGAAAAGGCAAAAATTAATTAAGTTAGGGTCAGAGCTTCTCATTGAACAGAGAGACATGTTATTCACTTGGAGGTTGTGCTCAATGTGGGCAAGCAATTGTAATACATCTCTATTGATCTGATTAAAGAAAACAGGCTTGAGGGATTTTTCTAAGTTGGGTTCTCCTAGAAGAAATACTATGCATGTGTGTTATTTCTTATTACGTGTTCGAGATTGCTGTTCTAAATTGTGAACTGGATTCCACAGATTAGTAGAGTAGAATTTTGTCTCTTGATTTAGATTAAAATTTCTTGAGTAGTTTCAATTCTATCACCATATTTTCTACATGGTATCAGAGTTGGATTCCCATTAGAGTAGGAATTTGAAGTTGTTCTCAGGAGGTTCGAATTTACAGATTCAGTGTAGCAGGATTTATTTAGGATCGGGAAAATGACCTTCAATGGGTTGAGATTAGAGTATTCCTTGGAAGGCACTTTGAATTTCATTGCATGGAAGGATCACATGGAGGTAGTTCTTGATGAAAATGGACTTCTAGATTATGTCAAGATAGACATTCCAAAACCAGGATCAACTAATGCCCAAAACCTAGCCCAATGGAAGAAATATGTAGTCAAGGTGAGGGGAATAATCTTGGAGGGAGTGCGAGAGAAGATTGTCTCAAATATCCATGGGAAAGAAACCCCTTTTGCAATGTGGAAGGTAGTGAAAAAGCTATTCTAGAATAGCAACAACCATAGAAAACTGGACCACAAAGGCAAAATTCTAAATATTAAGACACAAAAGAATGATATTATTTTACAGTATCTCAACAGATTTACACAAGTTCATGATGAGCTTGGAGTGGTTGGTGTGAATGTTGCATAAGATGAATTGGTGAGCCTAGCTCTTCTAGGCCTTCCCAAAAGTTGGCATAGTTACCAGGACTCAATGAATGGGAGGGAGAAATTACCGAATTGGGAATGCTTGTGGTCTGATTTGGTACAAGAGATCCGGAGGAATACTAGAGATGGAACCTCATCCAAGGGAGATAATGGAGAAAAATTTGCATTGGTTGGAAAGGGAAAGAAGGTTAAAGGGAAGAAATCTCAAACCAAACGAGAATCCAGCCAAGGGGGCAAGAAGAAAGACTTGTCCAAAATAAAATGCTTCAATTGTCTTGAATTCAAGCACCATGCTACAGAGTGTCCACACAAAAATTCTAGCAAGAAGAACCCAGGAGGAGAGATAGGTGAGGCATTGGCTTCACAATTTGAGCTAGAATTAACCCTTATCACATGCATGGCTAGATCTATGATGGGGAGTGTGTGGTACTTGGATTTTGGTGCCTCATTTCACATGACAGGGTGTAGAGAGTTTTTTAGTGACCTGGAGGAGAAATATCTCTAGATGCATATTGAGCTTGGGGACGACGAAATGTACAATGTTAACGAGATTGGTACAGTAACGTTTAAGAGGGAGCCATGATCTCGTTTTCACCTCAAAGATGTAATGTTTTTTCCAGGCCTAAAGAAGAATCTCATCTATGTAGCAGTTTTGGAAGACCATGGTTATGATGTAATATTTAGTAAAGGTAAAGCCTTTTTGAGGCACATAACTACTGGACAAGTGAAGCATATCGTGGTTTGGTTGAAGAACCTATACAAGTTGGATGTGGAAGATCGCAATGCATTAAGAAGTAAGGTAGAGAAAATGTTGAGCCTTGATGTTAGTGAAATTTGGCAGAGGAGATTGGGCCATTTGCATCATGGAACCTTGAAAATTATGCAACAAATAACCACTGGCCAAGTCCCTAAAGGAGAAATTGAGCAACACGATGTTTGCAAAGGTTGTACCTTGGGGAAGTATGTGAAATCCACATTCCATGATCGAGACAACAAAACACATGCAATTTTGGAAAGAGTCCACTCTGATGTTTGTGGACCCTTGTCGAAAACCTCCACTACTAGACATAAGTATTTTGTTATTTTTATTGATTATTTATCAAGGAAGTGTTGTATCTTCTTCATGTAGAAGATGGATGAGATATTTTCAAAGTTTGTAGAATTCAAGGCACTTTTTGAGAAAGAGATTGACAAGAAGGTGAAGGCTCTCAGGAGTGATAATGGAGGTGAGTTTGTTTCAAATGAATTCAAGGAGTTTTGTGCAAAAAAAGGCATTCAAAGAGAGCTGACATCACCCCACAACCTGGAACAGAATGGGGTAGTTGAGAGGAAGAACCAGAGCATTGTGGGAGTTGTAAGAGCTACACTACATAACCAAGGCCCACCTCTGCATTTGTGGGCAGAGGAATCTAACATAATAGTCTACTTGTAGAACTAGGGTCCTCATCAAATTCTTGGTATGATTACGCCGAAGGAGGATTTCTCGGGGAGAAAGTCAGATGTGTCTCACTTCATAATTTTTGGAGCCTCTATTTACTGTTATGTATCCAAAGATTCAAGGAAGAAGCTTGAGCTGACAACAAAGTTGGGAGTTTTTGTGGGTTACACCAAAACTCCACATAATTACCATGTGTACTTTCCTTCCCTTAGAATGATAGTTGTGCGAAAGGATGTAAATTTTGATGAGGATAAAGAAATGCAGTTCTCTCTTGAGAGGGAGATTTAGATCCCACCAAAAGAGGAGCTTTTAGCTCCAAAGGAGGAGCCTGAGCAAGTTGTGGAGTAGCCACAAATAGAGGTGCAGAGAGTGGAGACATGCACTCAAGCAGAACCATTTAGAGAAGGAAGAAAAAGAACTAGGGAAGCTGATAGACTTGTGCAGGATGCGAGGGAGAATGTGGGAGCTCCTTTAAATTTGCACACGAAAAGGAAGTTATTTGAGAGGTACATTGGCTACATGGATCTAATGACTAAGCTAATAGAGACAGAGCCCTATTATTTTGAGGAAGCAATTGAGAAACTAGTTTGGGTTGATGCAATGGTGGAAGAATATGAATCCATCACGAAGAACATTGTTTGGGAAGTGGTCCCAAGACCGACAGATAAATCATTTGTGGCTTCGAGATGGATCTTCAAAGTTAAGCATGAAGAAAATGGAAGCATAGAGAAGTATAAGGCCAGATTTATGGCCAAACAATTCTCTCAAGTTGAGGGAATGGAGTATGAAGAAAACGTTTCTCCTGTAGCAAGTTATTCATCCATTAGATCAATTATTGCACTAGTTATGCAGATGGGGTGGAAGATCCACCAGATGGATGTAAAAAAAACATTTCTCAATGGTGTTATTGAGGAGGAGGTGTACACAGAGAAACCATAAGATTTTGAGACATTTTACTGAGAGTCTCATGTGTGTAGACTCAAGCGACCATTGTATGGTCTCAAATAAGCACCCCGTGCTTGGTACACTAGGATTGATAGTTATCGCACAGGACTGGGCTTCACAAAAAGTGAATTGGATGAAAACCTCTTTGATATCCTGGTAGAAGGTAAATTTCTTATCATTGTTTTAAAAGATGATGATTTAATATTAATAGGTGTTGAGCAACTGATCATCTCTTGCAAGGAGGACCTTGCAAGGGAATTTGAGATGAAGGACACGGGTCTCATGCACTAGTTCCTCGGGCTAGAAGTATGGAAAGGTGATGGGGAATTATTGGTGTATTAAGGCAAGTATGCCAATGAGATACTGTAGATATTTCGCATGGAGAGTTGTAAGCCCATGGAGACACCTCTGGCGACCAACTAGAGGAAGGAGATTGCCATTTCAGGTGACAAGGTGGATGCTACCATTTACCGACAGTTAGTGGTTTCACTGATGTATCTTGTGAACACACAATCATATGTGTGTTATGCAGTCAACCGACTAAGCCAAGATATGATTATGCTGACCAAATTGTATTGGAAGGAAGGTAAGTATGTTTGATAGTACCTCAGAGGCACTACCCAGTATGGATTATGGTACATACGGATAGAGGGAGTGAAGATATTTGGCTTCATAGATGCAGATTGGGCAAGGAATCCATTTGACCAAAAGAGGACATCAGGTTGAATTTTCAATGTTGGGTCTGCAGCTGTTTCCTGGTACAGCAGGAAACAAATATCTATGGTGCTCAACTTAGTAGAAGCATAATACATGGTTGCAAGTCAAGAAACATGTGAGGTGATATGGATGATAAAGATACTTGTAGAACTATTTGGTAAGATGATAGATCTAGCTGTGATCTATTGTGATAATCAGAGTTTCATTAAGATATTTGAGAATCCAATATTTTACAATTGATCCAAGCATATAGATATACGGTATCATCATTTACAGGTCTGTGTGCATAGGAAAATAATGTTGGTATAATACATTTAAACAAAGGACAAGATGATGACATATTGACAAAGGATTTGTCAAGAGGGAAGTTCGAGTTCCATAGGTGTAGGATAGGGGTGGTTGATAATCCCTTTCTTACTGAGAGGGAGTGTTGAGAAGTGCAACAAGAAAGTCTCAATTTGACTTTGCCTTGGTAAAATTAAAAAAAATTCAAATTTCCACATCAATAAACAACTTGGATGCAATTAAATTGTGTGACATGGATTTTGTCACTTAGTTAGCTTAGTAAATTCGAGTTAGAGGGCTTGGAGTTCAGTTAAACGTGTGATTGCTAAGTTTTAGTAATCCATTTTTGTTCAATTAAACTAGTTCTAATGGTTGGAGGAACTAGTGGAAGGTCAGTTGCGCAGTGGGACAACAATCTAACTCAGTGATAATCCAATTAACTAATCAATCAACCTAAAATAACTAGTGCATGCAAAGAATTCAAGTTCCCAACCAGCTATGGTGGAGATTCCAAGGAAGTTTAACAAGCAATTGTAAAATAGTTTGAGCATACCGGTGTTGCATGCAGTCATCTGATCAAACCTTGGGAATTACACAATCAATTGGAGAAAAATTCCTAAAATATAGGGGATAATTCTCTCAGAATTGCACAAGGAAATAGGGGCTCAAGGATAGGAAAAATTTGACTAAGTCTAGGTCAGAGCTTCTCATTGAGTAGAGAGATAGGTTATTCACTTGCAGGTTGTGCTCAATGAAGGAAAGAAATTGTAATACATCACTATTCATCTGGTTAATGCAAATAGGATTGAGGGGTTTTTCCCAATTGGGTTCCCCTAGAAAATTTACCGTGCATGTGTGTTATTTATCATTGCATGTCTATTGTTCTAAATTTTGAATTGAATTCCGTAGATCAGTAGAGTAGAATTGTGTCTCTTGATTTAGATTAAAATTTCTTGAGAAATTGAAATTCTATCACCATATTTTCTACACACTTAGTGGTATGTGCGAGGTACCTTGGGGTACATTTTCATCATTGGTGGGTGCCCTCGCATTTGTTAATGGTACACATCGCTGAATAATATCAGACGATTTTTACCATGCTCGACATGAACACATCTATTCATGTGTTGTTTTTTGTACCATCGGGTTTGTGTAGAAGACCTTGGGATCGAGACATTTTACTCTTGTATGGTACCCTTTCCAGGTTGCATTGGAATTATGTAACATTTATGTACTTTAGGAATATTCTAAGGCACCTCTCTCTTTTATGTGTCCATAGTCATACTGATGTATATTGTGACATAGATCCACACTATATTTGTTGGTGGCTATCATATTTTTTATTTGTCACATGGATCCACTGTGTATTATTCATGGCCATCTCCTAGAATTTTATGTCATGGATTTGTAGTACATAGTTGGTAGCTATGTTCAATGTCACCTTATGTTTGAGCATGGGTATGCCTGACTTAGGGATGTTATTAGCAAGGTTGATACTTCCACACTTGAGTTTCTTTGATTTGGATTTTTAGTCCTAGCTCCTTCCTCTCATTTTGAGCTCAGAGTTTTGTTGTAATGCATTTATGCCATCAGTTACTCTTCTAACCTCATGCATTAGAGGGCATCTGATATCAACCTATTTTACCCACGTTTGAGTCAGTTGTAGCTAATCTTATACTATTGACCCTTTTTCATAACTTTTACCCTTGTTTATGAGCTTTTTAGTGCACAACACTGGTTAGCCTCATCTAATCTGCTACCTTTCTTGCTTCTTAGTGTACAATTTGGGATAGAAAAACATATTTTCCTTATCTAATCTGTGTCCATAACCCTTTTCTAGAATTTCTCTTTCCATAGGAGATCAATTCAATCGATTACCTTTATGACTTGGCTAGGGGCGAATTACTATGGAATTTTCCTAACTTCTTCCCCCCCTAAGCATCCAAATTCATTCTCCCAGGGAGGGCTACAGGCCTATATATACTTGTCACATCAAAGGGTTAGGCTAGTTAGAATATGAGATTGAGTGTCCTTATTATAGTCAGAGAACTTTGTTTTTATGAGAGGCTAGAGGAGATGAGGCTACTAGGCTAAAGGAGAGGTGCCTCATGTTTCATGGAAGTATAATCACTTATGTATTCCCTTTCATTAATATTGTTGGTATTCATGGTATATACATGTTGCTCACATTATTTTAATGTTGTCTTATCAATGGTTATCATATTAACTCATTAGATAAATTTTGAGGTAACAAGTGGGCCTCAAAATAAAAGTGTACAACCAAAATCAAATTTATAAGAACCAATAGGATTCAAACTGATGATGTCAACCATGTGAGATGATTCACCATTTTTGGAGTTAAAAAAGAAAAAAACAAAACTATTTTTTCCACTCGTATTTTCAACTTATCTCCCTATAGTTTTACTCAATATTCAAGAGGGAGCACTGATTGGATGCAAAATTTAATTCCTAATCAAAGGAGTACCCATGTTGCATACTTTCGATGGACCCTATTACATGAAAAATAAGAAATACATGAAAACTGTGATTGCAATAAACTTTTTTTCATGTATTTCTTATTTTTCATGTAGTAGTGTCCATCGAAAGTATGCAACATGGATAATCCCTAGATGAGGAATTAAATTTTTCATCCAACAAGTGATCCCACTCCAAATTTGAGTAAAAACATAGGGAGATAGGTTGAAAATATGAGTTTAAAAAGTAGTTTTTTTATTTTTATTTTTTCCCTCTAAAATTTGATGATGTAATCTAATATTATTTTATTATTTCTACTATTATTTTACACTATTCCTTAGAAGGCCCATATTAGACCTCAAAATTCTCTAGTGTGATCTTGTAGGAAGGATTTTGAGTGTTTTTTTATTGGTTACGTATGTGCAGGGGCTTGGAGACTAGGAGGTTTGGCATCCCCCAAGCTGGCTACATCAACTGATTGTTGTGATTTCATTTGAAAGGTTCGGTATATCATACTCTTCTTATATGATATATCAATGATTGCATGATATGGGGATTGTCTTGGAGTCTCTTTAAATAGATATTTCACACATGTCTTTCTAGTGACCTTGGGCAAGGATCATAAAGAAATAGCTCCTTGTGGATGTATGGTTTTAGCTACAACATACAAATTTACACAATTGTAGATGACAATTTTCCAACCTAAGGTTGAAAACCCAACCTTCCAACTTAATTCATATGATTATGAAATGCCTCAATTTATAATATATCTTGATAGCCTTCCTCCTCCGGATAATATTGATTGGCACAAACATACCTATCATGGTGGATTGATACTTGATTTAGGCCTTGATAAATGTTCATAAACTCAAACTACAATTCCATAGGATATAAGAACATTTATGAACATTAAAAGTAAGTAGCCAGGCCAAAACTATTATGATAGTCGATATGTAGAAGAACATTTTTATGGCCAGAGCACTTGACTAAGATCGAGAATTGATAACAAACATGATCTATGAAAAGGACAACAAGATAACAAGACTCGAAGGAAAAATCAACATGCAAACAAATAAACATAGCCAAAGTAGAGAGATACCAAAAATTGAAAAAGAAAAAGCTTAGTTAAAAAGCCAAGTTAAAGCTCTTATGGAGGCCAAGATCAAGCAAGAAAGAAAAATCAAGAGATTAGGGGATGAAGTAGACTCAACCCTTGCATATAATATGGAAAAATGAAAGGTCAATCGTGGAGTAGAAGCTATTAAACAAGGGTCCAATCAAGAACAACTTATTAGGCTAAATAAACAATTGTCTCAACTATAGCGGTGCCAAGCTAAGGCGTAAAATATCTCAAAGTTACATGCATTTCTTAACAAACATAATGAAATCATATATCAGATCCATTTTGATATGACCCAAAATGACAAACAAGTATCATAATTGAATGTGGCCTATAAAGTAGTGAATATAATTCTTAACCATAAAGTGGATGCTTGAAGGATATTAACAATTTCCAAGCATTGCATCTGTGATAAAATTAAGTGCATTGTGAATATGTTCAAAGACCACTTTACAATCCTAATTGATACAAAAATGTTAGAGAAGAATCTAAGCTTGAAGATAAAAAATTCTTGGGACCATCTACGAAACAAATTAGTAACTGAAGATGTTATTAAGTTTATTAACAACCAATCTAATAATAATTTAAAACTTCTAGATATTAAAGAAATAACTGTATTCATCATGAAATTCATGTTGTTAAGGCAAAAATAAGTTTGATCATTGTTGCACATGAAAAATGCGAGGAAGTTATAAGCTTTTCCGAATAATTTAGGAATCATTTCTCTAAATCCATCAAGCTAGGATTACCACCATCATGGACTCAATATGGATGGATTTACCCATAAAATATTTATGAGGAGGATTTATAAAAGAAGAGGAATGACCAAGAACAATTTCACTAAGGGCAGGATTAGGGGTAAAGTGCCTTTGAAAGTTTGTACTCTAGCTTCACTATTTTGGTTGCCATCATGGAAATTTGAGAATAATTACTAGTTGCGATATATAATTTATACACAAAAATGGATATAAAAATGAGGAATATGTATGAGTACCTTGTTCTAGACAAATCCAAGTGGAAAGTTATTTCTCAATTAAGGAACAAAAGGCATTTACTGGAAATGTCATTAGTGCTATCAACTTCATTGACACAAGTCAACCAACCAATAGTCAATGATTCCACATCAACCCCATTTCGAATAGTGGTTTTTTTTTGCTGGTGGAATCGGTAACACTACGGTTCTCGTACTTGTGTGACACGAGGTCGATCCCCAATGGTTGCCACTATAAAGTCTTATTGCAACTACACCGCCCCTAAGCACGACACACTGGTAAGATGAGGATTGAACCTGTGACTTGCACAATGTCACGAATGCCTTAGTAATGCATTTACTAGCCAACAGGGCACACCACTGGGGGCTTCAGATAATGGTTTTAAGATCTAGTTAGCAACAAACATTTACGAAAGCAAAGAATAAAAAGGGAATTAAAATAACCATTAGATGATAATTAACTGAAGTAGCTACACCAACTACCTCAAAAATTACAAAAGGAATGAATCAATGCTGAAGGAGGGCTCATGATATGAAGGAACATGACTGAAATTGATTCTCTTATGCCTATACCTGATATATGATTTAAGACTCTAATGCATATTCTTGATGTGTATTCAACATTGTCTTACTTAACTTCTATTTATCATTTACTGTCTATGTAAGTGTTCTTTACAGGATTCTTGAATTCCATGAGACTTTATATTTAATTTGAACTTCATAATATTCTCTATTCCACTTGTTGAACCTAAAGATTCCTTTCTATTTCAAATTGATCTATTCATCTATTGTCTGAATGGTATTAAATACTATATATTTTTAGCTGAATTTGATATCATCGTTCCATTTTCTTTTTTATTTCCTTCTCTTTCATTTATTTAAGGAAAGAGGTATCTTGAATAACATTCTTAAAGAAATCTTCTATTAATTATCTTTACATTGATATAATATATAAAAGGATGCCCACATTTATGTATTTACATATTAGAGTTCTTTGTTCACCTTATTTGATAGTTTACAGGATTCATGTGCCTTCAAATTGAAGATATCTCCTACTTGGGAATAAAACTTATTTGCATAAATTTGTAATTAAGGGATACACCCTCAGGTTGTTGGATTCTTCCAGTCAACTTAAAATGAGGAGGATATTATTTCTCCATAAGATGCCTTGGTTCTATTCTAATCAATAGAATAGCCTCGAGGGTTAGAAGATATATTTTGGTGACTCTTCTGGTGATACGGAGTTACAAGGTTCCTTTGAATTCACATGGAAAATAATAAAACTATTCAACCTCATATTATTTTTGGTTTGGATGATCAAGAACTATCCTCGATTAGCTGTGTAAACTAAACTTGCATATTGTTGAGTTATGAGAAGATTTGCAATGACTTTGGCATGTCCTGACACATGAGAATGATGTAGAATCACCAAATCCCTATATTCGAAGAGATAAGGAGAGACAACCAAGGTGAGCGAGGTTGCAATTATCTGTAATAGATTCTAGTTCATTGAGTCAAGCTAGAGAAAAATGCTAGACATAGAAGATCCCACCATGGGCCCTTCACTACTAAATCAACAACCCTTGATAGAATTTTACAATGAAGGAAAGGATCTTATTCTATAGGTGCGCCTTTATTTGAGAACATTCCAAAGATGAATATGTTTCAATTTTACATTTTAGGATTAAAATGCCACATGATCCAAGAATCTCTAAAATCAATATTTCCACTACTCATTTTAAACTCCTAAAAGAGTCAAAATCTTGTCAAGGACCCACAATTTTCTATTTCTCCATTAAATATCCCCTAAACATAAACCCCTTACACCAAACAATAAGGAGTTCCTTCGAAACCTTGGCATTGAAGGAGTTGTAGGAGGAGACAGGGAGGAGTTGGAGGAGGAGGTGGACAAACTCCACTACCAAATTACCTAAAATCCTTGAGTGGGCACTAGATATGGCCCTCCAAGATTTCCTCAAAATTTAGATGATATGCTCACCATGGGGAAAAATGAGGTTCTAATAGATGATCATTTAATATTCATCAAATACTACATTGATAACCTAGAAATTGATTACAAATATGTTTACCTAAGAATTTTTGTCCAAATTTTAGAGGATGAGGGCATGAAATAGTTTAGAAACCTACCCCCAAGTTCTATTGTTGATTGGCTCACCCTAGAAACTTCCTTTGAAAATCAATGGGGAGAGAAAAAGAATAATTAGTATTATTTGACTAAGTTTTTAGCCTTAAAAAGGCAAGAAAATGAAATTGTTCTTGAGTTTAATAAGAATTTCAATAAACTATATAATAAGATTCCCCTTCCAGAGTAACCTATGCAACTTCTTTTGATCCCGCCTTTTCTATCATTTTAAGAAAGAAATGATCCATGACATTGGAGTAAGCTCAAAAATATGCCTTCCACATTGAATGTAATCTTAGCACCTCCTGGAAATCTAAATAAAAGATTGACCACTTGAATAAAAACAAGACAAACGAAGAACCTGTTGTATAACCTTCCTCTTCGCACTTCTATAATAATGAAATTGATGAAATGACCAAAATTATTAGATCATTTTCAAATAAAGTAACATGAGTTAGCCAACAACCCAAATGCTCAAAATCCCATCCACAAAAATCATATTATTAGGAATCCAAACCAGCCTAGATGACCTTTCAATCAAAAAATTAATAGGAGAAATAATTAACAACATATACAACCTCCTATAAGAGCTAATATAGTGGAATATAAATGAGATCAAGAAGAAACAATTGATGTATAAGAACCTTAAGATAGCATTGAGATAAACTAGTTTGAAGAGAATGATTTTGCCTCCCATTTAAGATTCAAAGACTATTAACACTCTTTTGAACATGAACCTTTATTTGATTAAGAATGTAATCCTTTCATGCAACAATATAGACATTTCAAAGATGCTTAACATGTTGAATTGAAATATAAATATGAACTTAGACCATAGATTGAAAAACAAAAGGCTCCTCTAAATACACTAAATAAAAATAATATCAACAAACAAAACCAACTAATAGGGTAGTCCCTCATAAAAATATCCCTACTAATGAATCACCCCCTATGAATTATTTTAGTGTATATAATGAACTTAATAAAATCAAAGTACCAATACCTCTATTAGAATTAGTAAAAATCCCTAGTTTCAAACCTGAAATTCCAAATTTTTTAAATACTTGATCTACTATTAATAATGATAATATCAACATGTAGGATGATTATTGACAAGTTTTTTGTGGGCCAACCATAGATGATAGACCCAATTTGGTTCCTTCCTTATTTATAAGCCTAAATATTCATGACCAATTTTTGCATAACTATATGTTGGACTCTGAGGCTTCACACAATCTATTTCCTAAAGTCGTTAGGGAGAAACTAGCATTGGAAATCACCAGGCCATACAAGGACATATATTCCTTTGATTCCCAAAGAGTCAAATGTATGGGGATAATTAAGGATCCGATGGTCTCCTTGACTCAAATCCCTATAAATACCTTCTCATTGATGTAGTAGTATTTGATGTCCCATCATCATATGGGATGCTTCTTTCTAAGTTTTGGGAAGCAAATATTGGTGGAATTTTGTAGTTGGATATGCTATACACTACAAAATTTGAATATTCTTACAAAAACATCTCCAAACATTTTATAGTTTGCATGTTAGGGACTAGTAAGATTCACCACAATTTCTAATATTTAAGATCAATTTCCATCCTTAAAATTTTCCTTGATTTGGAGGAGAAAAACAAAGGTAATATAGAGAAACTAAGTATGCTTATACTATAGGCGATTCTAAAAAATAAAAAAAATTCCAAATTATAAAGACAGAGTAGATATAAATATTTTTTTTAATATCCAATATCAATCTTGAACCATTCCCTCAAGAGATTCCTTGTGACCATGAAGAGAGAGAGAAACACGAGTATGGAGAATGTTCTTTGGTGGGGCCTCTTGTAAATAAGGTGCCAAAGTAGGCTTAGTCTTCATCCCCCCAACAAAGAGAAAAATACACTGTCTTACAAGTTGGAATTCACAAATACTAACAACATTATAGAGTATGATGCTTTAGTGCTAGGATTAGAAGCATTTAAGAGGTTAAAATTCCAAAATATTTTTGTATATGATAATTCATAATTAATTATAAATCAAGTGAAAAAAAAATGTCAAACCAAACACTCGAGGATGAGAACCTATAAGAACCAAATTTGGGATCTTATAGAAAATCTCATTGTAGCCACAAATTTCACATATATCCAAAGGAATAAGAACTAATTAGTTGATTCCTTGGTTGTCTCTATGTCTTTCTTTAAACCTATTTGAACATTTTTCCTTAAAATATGAAACTCAAGTGCCTTATAGATTGTTGATTCTTGATAACATCAAACATTGGCAAGAGTTGGAGGATAATTTAAAAATCAAGGGTTTTTTGGAATGTTGAATGAATTTTCAGATTCATACATAGATGAGGAATCATAAGGTCAACCTAATCTACTAGAAAATGTAATTACAAAAAATTGGTCAAAATATAGTTCATCCCTAAAGAAACCTAATTTTGTAAACACCATAGGAAAATATAATGTAATCCAATTAAGACCAACTATATCCCCAAAGGATTGTGCCCATCAATAAGTTACTTAACTACAATGACGCAACAAGAAAACTCATTATAAATCCATTTAGAAGTCATATAAAGCTACAATGGTAGTTAAAATCCTAGACATCCTTCTAGGTTAGATTAAAAAATAAATAAAGGAAGTTACACAATTCGAACAACCCTATGCATCTAGTTCCTTCAAGTCCCTACATAGTGGATTTATCTATTGGTGAGAGTCAACTAGGTTAGTTGACCACCTACACAAGATTTTTAGTTGGGTGATAGCTCTTTCACACCATGTTCCTTGTCACAACGACTACAAGGCAATCAAGGAAGTGTACAAAACTAATATGCTAGCAAAGGTTTCACCTATGCCAAATTCATCATGTTCTTGTCCCATAGTCAATACTGCTCCAAAATAAATTGAATACTCTACATCTACTCAAATTAGACGACCATTGCTAAGTTTTAGATTGTAAATCTTTGAAATTCTAGGTGAGAGCCGAGGAGAACACAAGCAACAAGTACAAGTTACAAAGAGATCCACAAAAGTTTCTTTGATATATTAGCATGGATTTCAGAGCCAGCTGAGCATTGAAATGGTGGCATGGGAGTAAATAATGGGAACACCCTCAAAACTTGAGAAATGCTACCAAAATTGTGGCTCTCACACATTCAATTAGGGCAGGGAGTCACCTCCTCTAATACCACTACTAGACACACACAAAAATGGAGGAAAGATTTAGATAATTGTGTGATCCATTTCATTAGGATATATATATATCTATAATATATATATATCTATATCTATATATATATATATATATATATATAATATATATATATATATATATATATATATATATAATATATATATATATATATAAAGTGCAATATTTTTGACCCTTGAATTCATATTCCAAGAAGTCTATTGGACTCGTCACAAATCTTCACAATATCATAGACTATTCACATTCTTTCTCAAGAGAATAATGCATTTATCAAATCCCTAAAAATTAGGTTTCTAACATTATTAAACATTATCATCTTTAACTCTATTTATATTTTTTTTTTGTAAGCTTGGTAGTTCCTTTCTTTTTCATTATTTTTCACAAAAATGGCTAGGATACATCCATTATTAGAATGGTTAGGCGGCCTCAACCTGCCCAGAGGGAAACCAAATCTGTTGGCCACTTAACAACATGATAAGCCATCTAAAAACAGTATAGAATCAATATTTCTATCCAAGCTATCAATGTCTGATTGTCTTTTAACTTCCTAACATCTAGATAACTATAAACATATTGGAAATACTAGACATACACAAACTATTGTGAATATACTATAAACTAAAATAGAGGAGAACCATCAAACTATTAATCTTTTGTAGAATCAATTGGGGTCAATTCTTTAGCAGCCAATCCAGGGAGTTTAGATTGAGGTATGCAAGGGATGTGCCTCTCAATGCCATTGAGGCGACCACTTTGTTGTTGTTGCTAAAATTTTAACTGTTGAAAATCTTGACTGTAATCCGGGACTACCGCAGCCTACATGACCAATCCTGAGGGGATATGTTCCCGTGCTTTCATTAGGAGGATTTTCATCATCCAATACAAGTTCAGTGTCTTCTTGTATTGGGAAGTGCAACCCTGGGAGTGGCCTGAGTTTGGAACCAAATCCTTCCATTCTTCCAAATTTGGATCAAGAATACTTGCTTTCTCATTAAGCTCAACTTCCCATTGAGCTATAAGTTGGAAGAATGGGGCCAAGCCTGCATGGTATACCCTCGCTGCATCCTCAATTAATTGAGAGGTGGGATTTTGTCCACGGGGTTTACTAGAGGAGGAACCTGAATTATAAGGTTATGATTTAACCTATTTCCCACGACCATTGGAGCCACGGGGGGCTCTGCTTTTTCTAGCTACTACATGAGCCATGTGATTTACTTCGAAATACCCGAATATCAACTTGAAAACACTTAACTGAAAGAACAACAAGAAACCCCCAGCGAGCCAAAGTCTGGGACTCGGGAGTGGCCAGGAAATGCCCTCTACTGGAGCACCTATCATGATAAACATTGTTAAGATCCAAATCTTAAACAAAAACTAGAATCGTTGCCAGTTACCTGTTAGGGCCTTAAGAGAGAAGAACTTGCCATAGGAATAGGTCATACAATATCTAGGACTATGGAAGTGTTAGTAAATTATATATTACAGAGCAATGGAACACATAAAATATTGCAGAAATATAAACACAGAAAACACATAAAACAAGAGAGACACAAATATACGTGGTTCATCAAGTTTGGGCTACGTCCACAGAGAAAAAACCAGTCCTTATTTTATTATATTACCCAACAAACTGAAGAGATACAACCTACAACATATCCACTATAACTTCCTTTTCACTCTTAATCTCCTCTCTCTTTCTCACTCAGTATACAGATCTATATAGACACAATACAATTCCCTCATATATAGTGAGGGGTTGTCTTCTAGGGAAAAAAACCCTTAATTAAACATAACTTCTATCGTCAGATCATCTGCCTAATGAATGATCCAGATTGACTAGAAATTACTATATTTTTACAAGGCAATTTTATATCTATTTTTAGCTTCGGGGGTGCTGCCCTTGAACCCCCGCCGAGGGACCGCTGGCCCTCGGACCCCCAACCGGGGGCAATTATCCCCACCAGACCCCTGGAGAGGGGACAAGTCCCCCCGCACCCCCTCACGTGGAGGGGTGTACAATCTTCCTGGGGTATACATCCGGCTGAAACCTTTGAATACAGAAGATAATCAGGCTCCACACCCAACAATCTCCCACTTGGAGACTAATTATAGAAACTCCACCACTGCTTCATTTGCTAGACAATGACTCCACTTTGGACCTAGCTGTTTCTCATCTTCGTCATCATACTTGAAAACCAATTGAAACTGAGCAGATTCTCAGTTTCTCCCTGGTTACAACTTTTGTTAGCATATCTGCAGGATTCTGGCTAGTGTGTATCTTTTCCAGCTTCAACTATCCATCTTCCAATGCTGACCGTATGAAATGGTACTTGAGCTGTATATGTTTAGTCTTGAAATGAAATGCAAAGTTCTTTGCAAGATGTATGGAACTCTAGCTGTCACTGTATAACCTGCCCAACTCCTGCTTATTACACAATTCATCCAGAAACCTTTGTAACCAAATCATTTCTTTACTAGCCTCTGTAGCAGCAACATACTCTTCTACTGTTGTTGAAAGTGCAACAACACTTTGGATTTTTGAAACCCAACTGATAACTGTTCCACCTACAGTAAATACATATCCTGTAGTGCTCCTCCTGTTATCTCTGTCACTTGCCATATCTGCATCAACATATCACTGTAGAGCAATGTTTGAACCACCAAAGCATAATGCTTGATTTGTGTTACCTCTCAAATACCTGAGAATCCACTTCACTACCATCCAACATTATTTTCCTGGATTGTTCATGTACCTACTTACAACTCCCACTGCATGTGAAGTGTCAGGCCTTGTGCAGACCATTGCATACATTAAGCTTCCAACTACTGATGCATATGGAACTTTAGACATATGAGCCATTTCTTCTTGAGCCTTGGGACATGCTTCCTTACTCAATTTGAAATGGCTAGCCAAAGGTATACTAACTGGTTTTGCATTCTACATATTAGACCTTTTCAACACCTTTTCTATGTACTCAATTTGAGACAATGTTAATTTGCGATTCTTCCTGTCTCTAGTTATTCTTATACCAAGGATTTGTTTTACAACACCCAAATCCTTTATTGCAAATGAGTTTTCCAATTTCCTTTTGAGCACATTTATTTCCTGCATGTTAGAACCTGCAACAAGCATGTCATCTACATAGAATAAAAATATAATATAGCTGCCATCATTTTGCCTTTTGAGATAAACACATTGATCAGAGTGACATCTAGCATAACCTTGTTTAGACATAAACCTATCAAATTTTAGATACCACTACCTTGGAGCCTGTTTTAAGCCATACAAGCTCTTCTTCAACCTGCACACTAGTTTTTCCTTCCCTTTTACGTCATATCCTTGTGGCTGCTGCATATATATCTCTTCCTCCAAATCCCCATGGAGAGAGGTTGTATTTACATCTTACTGCTCAAGATGCAAATCTTCAGCTGCTACTAGACTTAAAATAGTTCTAATTGAAGTCATTTTCAAAACAGGAGAAAATATCTCATCAAAGTCTATACCCTTTTTCTGTGCAAACCCTTTCACCACAAGTCTAGCTTTGTACCTTTTTCTACCTCCATCTTCTTCTTTAGCCTGTAAACCCATTTATTCTGCAATTGTTTACCTGTAGGCAACCTTAACTAAGTCCAAGTCTGGTTAGTGCTAAGGAGTCCATCTCTTCTTTCAGGCTTGCTCCCACTTCTTCCTGGTTTCTACCTGCACTGCTTCTTCATAACATTTTGGTTCACCAGAATCAGTCAACAATACATAATATAATGAAGGAGAGTATCGTTTAGGGGGTCTACTTATCCTAGTAGATCTTCTAACACCACTCCAGGTGTTTGAAGTGCTTGTTGCTGTTGTGGTTTTTGTTCTGGTTGTTGATCATTATGATTTTCAGGCACCATCACTTTTCCTGTGATATCATCAAGCACTGTGTATTCTCTATTTTTTTTTCTTTTTCTTGTTTCTTTTCCTGTAACTGATTCTTATACAAGACCTTTTCATTGAATATTACATCTCTACTCCTAATGATTTTGTGATTTTCATAATCATATAAGTGATAACCAAAATCATTAACACCATATCCAATAAAGGTACATTTCTTTGATTTTGCCTCAAGCTTTGTTCTATTTTCTTTGTTAATGTGGACAAAGGATTCACAACCAAAAGTCTTTAAAGATGAGTAGTTTACCTTTTACCTGTCCATGCCTCCTCTAGAATACCACCATTCAAGGAGCTTGAAGGCCCTCTATTTATTAGCTAAAAAATAGTGTCTACAACATCTACCCAAAAATGTAAAGGCAATCCTGCATGCAATCTCATGCACCTTGCACGCTCCATGATTGTCCTGTTCATCCTTTCTAACACACCATTTTGTTGTGGTGTTCCTGGAACTGTCTTCTCTCTGCGAATTCCATTTTCTGAACAGTACCTATCAAACTCTTTGCTGCAATATTCAACTCCATTATCTGATTTGAGACACTTCAACCTTTTCCCTGTCTCATTTTCAACCAAAGCTTTCCATTTCTTGAAAGTATCAAATACATCAGATTTATTTCGAATACAATAAATCCAGGTTTTTCTGGTTGCATCATCAATAAAAGTAACATAATAACGAGAGACACAAAGAGATGATACCTGAGCAGGTCCCCATACATCAGTATGCACAAGCTCTATTTTTTCACTCTTCTTTTCTTTCCCAACTCTAAGGAATTTGACTCTCTTCTATTTTCCATAAACACAATTCGCACAAAATTTTAAATCAACATGCTTCAAACTTGGCAACAAATTTCTTTAGTGAAGAATCTGCATCCCCTTCTCACTCATGTGCCTGAGCCTATGATGCCACAATGTCGTATCTTCTCCTGTAGAGGTTAAAGCATTAACAGAATTAGAAATACCATTGCATAAATAAAATGTACCAACCTTTTCTCCTTTTGCTATTACCAGGGATCCTTTAGTGATCTTCCAGGTTTTATCTGTGAAAGTAGTTACACAACCTTCACCTCCCAACTTCCCTATTGAAATCAAATTTTTCTTTAGATTTGGAACATGCCTTACCTCCTTTAATAGCCACTGATTTCCATTTTTCTGTTTTATGAAAACTGTACCCATTCCAATGACTTTACAGGGTTTATCATCACCCAATCGAACCTGTCCAAAATCTCCTTGAACATAATCATGAAAATGTTTCTTATCAGGTGTGGCATGGAATGAGGCCCCTGGTTCTACCACTCAGGCATCAACAATATTTTCTAAAGAAAGAATCAAAGCATCTTGTAACACATTACCTATTACATTTGCTTCATGATTAGTTTCTTGCTGCAAAGCTCCTTCTTTTCCCTTCCAAGACTTGCAGTCTTTCTTTAGGTGTCCTTTCTTTCTGCATTTCCAGCACACTATCCCCGATCTGGACTTGGATCTTCCTTTCCTTGATTTACTGCGATATCTTGAGCTCTTTCCTCTTTCCATTTTTCTTCCCCTAGACTCCGCATTCAAAGCATTACCTGATGTCTTACCGGAGCTTTTCCATCACATTTCCTCGCTAAGGATATCACCGACAACATCATCAAACTTTAAAGTACTAGATCTAGAAACAGAGTTACTAATGGCCATTACTAAACCATTCCAACTTTCTGGCAATGAGCACAAGAATAACAGAGCTCTAACTTCATCATCAAATTTTACCCCTACAGAACTTAACTGACTTGTAACTATATTAAAATCATTTAAATGATCAGCAACATATCTACCCTCTGACATCTTCATATTAAATAAATGCTTCATAAAAAATACCTTATTTGAGGCCGAGGATTTTTCATATAGTTTGGCCAATGCCGAAATTAAACACTGTTTTGTCATTTCCTTTGTAATATTAAATGCTACCGACACTGCTAGGCACAATCGTATTGTTCCAAGTGCCTCTCTGTCGAGAATATCCCATTCTGTGTCTGTCATACTCGTCGGCTTCTTTGTCTTTCTGCTCAATGGTAGGTACAAATGTCTCTGATACAGATAATCTTCCATCTGTATCTTCCATAGTTGGTAGTTTTGGCCGTTAAATTTTTCGATCCTAAACCTACCATCTTTCGCCATTTCTCCCACTTGAACTAAGAACCCTTCTCTCCTGCGAGTTTATCAACCAAATAGACCTTTGGCTCTGATACCAGTTGTTAGTAAATTATATATTACGAGCAATGGAACACATAAAATATTGCAGAAATATAAACAAAGAAAATGCATAAAACAAGAGAGACACAAATATACGTGGTTCACCCAGTTTGGGCTACGTCCACAAAGAAACAACCAGCCCTTCTTTTATTATATTATCCAGAAAATTGGAGAGATACAACCTATAGTAGATCCACTGTAACTCCCTCTTCACTCTCAATCTCCTCTCTCTTCCTCACTCAGAATGCAAATCTATATAGATGCAATAAAATTCCATCATATATAGTGAGGGGTTGCCTTCTAGGGAAAAAAACCCTAAATTAAACATAACTTCTACTGTTAGATCATTCGCATAGTGAATGGTCCAGATTGCCTAGAAATTACTAGACTTTTACAAGGCAATTTTATATCTTTTTTTAGCTTCCAGGGCGTTGCCCCTGAACCCCCTGGACCCCCACGGGTGGGACAAGTCCCCCCCGTACCCCCCCATGTGGAGGGGTGTACAGTCTTCCTGGCGTATAAATCCATCTGAAACCTTTGAATATAGCAGATAATCAGGCTCCACACCCAACAGGAAGAAAAAGAGAGACCTTAAACCAATCACATGCAGAGGCCTTAATGGATTTCAGCTAGAACCATAAACTCAATATAACCCAGATTAGATATGCTGGTAGAAGAACTAGGTGAGCCATAAACATCTCAAGAGCCTAGCTATTAAAACCCCCATATGAATTAACATAATTACATAAAGAATTGACACAAGGGTAAAGAAAACAAAACATCCATCGTACAGAGCCAAGACAATTGAACCTATATCGCAGGACCAACCATTCCTTATCTTCCTACACATCTCAGATCTTTCATCCCCTAAAATCCACAAATAGGAGAAATGATACATGACGCAGAAGAGGAACAGAGGATTGAGTACATACCTAAGACAACCAGGTGAATCCCATGGAAATAAAACCTAGATTCTGTAAGGGTCGACGTGGTCTCCTGTCGAGGCTGGCTGTGAAGTAGGAAAGTGTTCCCTCTGAAGACAGAGGCAACCCCTCTAGCCCTAGAGTGGGTCTAGTCACATCAAAGACAAAACAACAATTGATTCCCTTAAATAGTCATCATTGGAGGCCTACCACAAACCGGTGGCTGGTGAAGTTCCGTTGCACTGCTCTAGCTTCTGTTTCCTTTCCCTTAATGAGTAATCAACCTGAAACACCAGAAGAAAACAACAGAGCACGTAACTGAGAACAACAATGATCTATTTACTCATAAAGTCAAGAAATCATGAGCTATCAAGTAAATTACATACAATACATAGGAAATCATCATTGATTGTATTAATAATAAATCAAGAGCAAAGATTACAACCAAGTCTTGATGTTGCAAGCCTTCTCGGAGGGTCCAGTCAGTATGTTTCTTCAAGAATTCACTCTCAAGGATGTGTCTCCCAAACAAACAATATCTCTCTCTCACTCACAAGCTTTAATACAAAGTTAAGGGCACTCCACAACCTCTTACAAACTATTAGCAATCCCACACTTGTCACACTCACACCAAAGCTATCTACCAAACTCAAAAGCACTAGAAGCACTATCGAACCAAAAGAACTAGCATATCATAACAATGGTGAGTGATTTTATAGGAGAAGAAGTCTCCACGAAATGAGGGAGAGGGAGCTTATCCTCAAGGAAGGTAGCACAAAAGATGAAACTACCATTACAAAGGAGGAAGGGTGACCCAAACTGACCTAGAAACCAGGTCTAGAGACATCTAGAAGGTCGACTGTTGGAACAAATTTGCCCAATTTGGATCGTCGCTAGCCATAAACTAAATCTCCGCGATGACATCACTAAGAGGCAATGCATGAAGACCCATCATCGCGATATATAGCTAATAGGCTTGCGCCGGGCCTAGAAATTCGACTATCGCAGGAAATAGATGTACACCCGTGATGGGGTTGCGGTAAGACCGTTTGTGATAGGGGACCATCGCGTATATTAAGGGTTTACTTGTGACGAGGCATAAACTTAGGGAATGAGGGTCAACTTACAGCATTAGAGAACATATGCTTAATCTTCTTACATTGGTGGAAAGATATGAACATGTTTATTTGACACATGACACAACAGAGGGACTGAGATGAGGACAGTGACAAATTACTGTGTAACAGATGCCCCCTAAAGCATGAAGCCCGAGAGAGTGGGAGGGGTGAAATGCTTTATGAAACTGTCTAAACTAGAACACCACTTCTGAAGAACCTCCAGGTGCAAGTACAACTGACATCTTTGATAGTGAAATACATGTAATTTAGGCATGGGTGCAGCCATCCAAAAGACATATGAAATTAGGTTTGTGGTATGGATGCAGCCACCCAGTCAACAAGACCATAATAATGATAAAGGTATGGTCACAACCACCCATGAAGAGTTAGGTATGGTCGCAGCCATCCATCAAAGATTCATGTATGTAATCACGAACCAATCCATGCAACCCGAACATATGTAATCCTAGTTCGGGGTCTTGAAACCCAACCGATCATAGTACAAATTCTAGCATGCGAACATATGTGCTAAGGTCAAGCATGATAGAAAGTCACTTGATTACCAGTCAATGATGAAAACCGTTAACAAGCACGAAAGAAACCACCAATAATGCCAATGGCTCTCAAGGTACTGTCTAGTATAATCCACTAAGTGTGAAAAATGAGCTGAAGTCGAACACTCGTGGAATCACCCAATCGAAGACCAATGATGAAAGTCTATCATTAGGCACGAATAACTTGCCATTGAGGCATGCAAGCTCCAAGGTACCAAAAGGGATCTCTAGATCAATCTCCTAGATAATGAGCTGGTGTCAACTGGAGAGGATCCGTCGCAGGAGGGCCATAATGTTTCCCCCATCAACGACATGAGATAAGGAACAAGTGGCATATGGTAAAATAGAGTATCAAAGGAGGAGGTAAGGGTGTGAACTACAAAAGGATTTACTCTTGAACATATCGGCAACATGACTCTGGAGTGTGGCAGCATTTTGATACCAAAGGATCAGAGGCTTGATGGATACAACATGGATCATATGGAATGGGACAAAATGACAACCCAAAACCTCGGAAGGCCAAGTGACGATGTGTGGAGATCCCAACCTGACAAGAAGAAAAAGTGTCGATGTCCAAGAGTGACTAGCTGCCGCGGGTAACTAATGATGACTTCCAAATTCCCCCCCCACCATTGTTGGCGAGTACCCCAATTATTTTTGGAAACAAGCTTGAAGAGGATAACATATGCTTGTAATATAAGTTCGACCTTCGGACGAATCCAAATTAGTGATAGTTTAAGAAGCCCTAGGGAGGAGAAGCTCGAGTCTCGTCATCGTGACGAGTTCAATGCCATTAGGGTTTAACGAGTCCGACACAAAGAAAACTCGGAGTCTTTTTCATGTTTAGAGAGTTTAAAAAACACACGGAAAAGAAAACTCCACGGGGTTCCTTTTTCATAAATTTGTGTCCCTCGAGCCCAAAAAAGTATAAAATAATACGCGAGAGAATTGCTTGACCATTACGATCAAGGAGTACTTTTCATAGTTAGTGTATCGATCCGAAAAAGTAGAAAAGCGATCGAAGACACATCGTTTTGTAACCAGTATGGAACCTGAAACGACAAAAGTCCGACAATATTTTCATGTTTATATAGTCAGAAAAGAGCTCAAAGTGGACCACCTTTTATTCCGTTTAACGATTCAAAAGGGAAAACTCAGAAATCTTTTCATCTTTTGAGTCTTAAAAGAGCTTAAAGAGGACTTTTGAAAAATATTGTCCAAGTGTATACGGATCATGACACGTGCCTACCATCTCTATTTTTGCACAAAAACACCACATCATAAGATCCATTCGACATAAATACATTATATTTGGAATTTAGGTTAAAAAACTCAAAACCATAATCAAAACTTCAAAATAAATGGAAAAAACATAAACCCTATAGTGTAAAATTTTAATTTTTCGGAAAAACACTATAAAAAGGGGTATGGTAATTTCATTTTTACATTTACCTCATGAGTGTTTTATCTTTGGTGTTTTGATGTGCAAACTTGAGCGAAGTTCTGAGCTCAATTCCGGCACCAATGAACAACGATCTTGCCCCAGGCTCCTACCAAGTAAGTAATCTTCCCTTTGCACTGCATTTCAATGATTTTTTCATTCAATTTGATGCTGGATAGGTGATTTTGGGTGGATTTTAAAATTCAAATCCGCGTTGCGGTCGTTGCGGAAGATCCACTTGGGTTAGTGAAGATTGAGCGTGGTAACACGTACCACCATCGGGATCGTCGCGAGAGATAAATGTACTCTCGCGATGATCGTGGGAAAAATGAATGTTTGACCTTGAGCTGTCGCTGCTATTTGAAAAACAGCCGCAACGGCACTGTAAAGCTAGTTTTTTTTATAATTTAGGAATTTAAGCTTATTGAAAGGTCTCTAATCATTTTTTCCTTTGACGCAGGGCAAAATGGCATTTTTGTGGCAGGAAATAATCCATGATATCAACAACGAACAAGCATTCAATGATGTCGGGTGCAGGAGAGCCCTACTTGAGTGTAGATTGCTGAAATTCTTCCTCAATCCACATCTTCGAGCACAACCTGACTTATTAGAGTTGCTGATTTGCTCATGGAACCTGATAGATAGGAATTTCATCATGTGGGGCAAGGACATTGAATTTGATGCTATGGACATATATTTTTTGACTTGTCTATCTCTGCATGGCGAGAGACTGATCTTAGAGGGTCAACGGGTTGTCAGTGAGACCCTATATATGCTGATAGCACGGGTGTGCCCAGGGGCATGCAAGTCAACCACCAGCGGGAAACTACATATCCCGATAGTGGAGGACTTGACTCTTTGCTTGGTATTGTTCATGGTCAAGAGAACAACGGGCTCTCAAGCCCAACATGAGGCAACAAAGATTCACCTTCGGCTAGCTCTTGATTGCCTTAAGCCGATGATCCAGGTGGATATTGGTGGCCACCTGCCAAGTCCATCTGGACCCCCATCATTGTCTCTTTCAGCATTTTTAGTTTCCTTAATTATAGCACAACTTACTATTTTTAGCAGTTTTTTCGGGTCCTGAACTTCCGGAGCCGTTTTGAGGCCCTAAACGACGTTTTTTGGGGAATACAGGGGCAACATTGTTGCCTGTTCCAACAATGGTAGTTCTCGGATAGATCTTTCTAACGAGCTATCATACGCGTCAAATGGAGATCGTATGCCAAAGTTACGACCCCGAGAAATTGATGTACCAATTTACCC
>APFE031592542.1:138333-153548 GCA_000404065.3 Pinus taeda | reverse complement strand
CCCAAAGTAAGGGGAAGATCGTTGCTACATCCATGACCACCGCAAAGGGTTCCTCCACACAGCAACAGCAGCAAAGGGATATGGTCATGACAGAACACAGGAACAACTTCTCCTCACCTATAGGGGTACCACACAAGCTTCAGGTGGGCAACAAAGTCTGGTTGCATCGATAGAAAGAACACCTTACCAGAACCCATCAGAAGCTCAGACCACTCCAACATGGTTCTTACAGCAATACCAAGCTTGTGGGGAACAATGCTTTGGAGCACAACATTCCTCCATTCCTTCACCTGCACCAAGTGTTCAATGTGGACCGTCATCGACCATGCTTCCCACCATTACTTGACACATCAGACAGTGCAGAACAAATTCAGCAGATGGAGGAACTCAATGCAATGGGGACCATTGCTTCCTAAGGGGGGAGGAATGATCCAGGTGGATATCGGTGGCCACCTACCAAGTCCATCTGGACCCCCATCATTGTCTCTTTCAGCATTTTCAGTTTCCTTAATTGTAGCACAACTTACTATTTTTAGAAGTTTTTCGGGTCCTAAACTTCTGGAGCCGTTTTGAGGCCCTAAACGACGTTTTTTGGGGAATCCAGGGGCAACACAGGTCCATGGAACATGGACGAGTGTTGCCCATTCCAACAATGGCAGTTCTCGGATAGATCTTTCTAACGAGCTATCATACGCGTCAAACGGAGATCGTATGCCAAAGTTACGACCCCGGGAAATTGATGTACCAATTTACCCAAAACGGGGCCCACAATTTGGCGTTTCATCTTCTAAGGGTCGGTTTTGGAATGTGAAGTGTTTTCCATTGTTTCTCAATAATAAATAGGCCTTCGAGCCTCATTGTAACACAAGTTCGGAACAGTTCAGAGACATGTAGCCGCACATCTCTTCTCAGAGATAAGCTACCATCGTCCTAGCTGGTTTATTTCCAATTCTGGTTGTAAGCATATTTCGGTATTTCCATATGAAATGAAGTATTATTTCCACTGCATCTCTTTATTTATGGTTATCGCATCTCTGTATTTATGGTTATCTCTGTAATCTATTGCGTTCCTGTTTAAATCCGGATCAGCCGACCATGTATAACTGGGCTGAAGCAGTGGATATTAACATGAAGAGGCAGCTCACTAAGTGCCGACAAGGGGAGACGAAGCGGTTCGGATACGGATCCATTCTGATCTCGCTCATGTTGGAGCGGGTGCCATCCCTTCAGTTGTAGGATATGGACCTGTACATGCCTGGGCCACGGGAGACCCGCATCACCCGCTGGGCACATGTTATGCCGTGAGGGGGTGGCGGTCGATCGGCATCATGGGCGATGTTGTTCTGAGAGTGTCTAGACCGTTAGAAGATCATAGTCAAGGATTGGCCATATATAGGCACGGATTTTCGCGGAGACCCTAACATGCTGCTTCCTGTTGGTGAGTAGTGGGATGAGGGAGGTAAAACACTTGATCGAAACACTACTCTATTTATGTGTTTTGTTTTTTATAATGTTTTTGGATTTTATCATGCATGTCTTAATGATGTCTCTTATGTTACTTGTAGATGTGGGACTAGAGAGATTGGTAGGACTAACTCCTTAGGCATGGAGGGACCCATAGGGCAACAAAGAGCTAGCCCTGGTTTGTTCTGGCGGTTATGCAGTGGAGGAGATAGCCCGTAACCTTGAGGGATTGACTGACGGGTTCCCAAACTATAGGGGGATTGAGGAGGTCCCAGTAGAGCACCAGAGACACACAGTCGGAGTGACACCTAGGGTGCATAGACTCTTGAGACGAGTTGTGCAGGCAGTGGTCTGCTATAGAGAGCAGAATCCACTGCAGTAGACACCTAGGATTTACTTTCTACTGATTTTTGAGAGACATGTATTTCGGATGTATTGGACACAGACTCTATTTTTGACATACACACTTATTTTTTGAGTGCCTCGGTGCGCCACACGATATATATATATATATATATATATAATATATATAATATATATATAATATATATATATATATATATATATATATATATAGATATATATATATATATATATATATATATATATATATATAATATATATATATATATATATATATAAATATATATATATAAATTAATAATAATATATATATGGTTTATTATTATGTCTAAATGCTTCTATACAATGTTTGATTACATGTTGTGTAAATGCCTGTCTAATACATGATTTTCTAATGCATCAGTTAATGTGTTTAATCTTCTTAGAATATGTTGATATGTAATAAAATCAAAATTTATTTCCAATAATTTAATATGTAAATACAACCTTAAAATCTGATGACCTTTGACGGAATAATGCCCATTAAGTCGGTGGACAACAAGTTGAGAATCCATATTCACAAGCAATGCACGAATATTGAGGTTAACAACCTCGGTTAGTAATTCAATGACAATGCTATATTCAACGACATTGTTTGTGGTGCAACCCAGACAAACACCTTGAAGGTCTACTAACTCATTGTGAGGATCGTAGATCACCCATGCCACAGAGGAAAGGTTCCGGGTACTATGACAGGCACCATCAGCAAAACCAACGTAAGGTGTAGTAGACATCTGCAATGAAGTAAAAAGATACAATAAGCGGCAATTACACCTACACACCAAGCCATGCAAGCAAACACACATTGAAAACACACATGCTAAAAACACACGTATGTACAAACCAGATGCACGAAATTCATGCATAATATTTCTTCAGATAAAGCCCATTTCAGGGCTTATCTAGAGGATTCCCTTCATAATCGATTAGCTCATAGGCCCCTTTTTGCAAAACATGTTTCACAATGTAAGGCCCATGCCACATAGGCTTGAATTTGCCTACCCCCAGCTTATCATTTGCTTGATCATAGAGCAAGACTAGGTCTCCTTCAACGAAAGAACGAGGATTGACAGCTTGGTCGAAGTGAGTTTTCACTCTCTTCTTCTGTGCTTCAATGACTAGAGAGGGTAGTCGACGAGTCTCATCTAACTGGTCTAGGTAAAGAAGACATTCTTCTACTGGAGTAGTGTTTGGGAGCAATTCGACGACTAATTTAAGAGAAGGGATCTCACATTCAATCAGAAGGGTAGCCTCCAGATCGTAAACTAATTGGAACGGGGTGAATCTAGTGGCATCCTTCACTGAAGTTCGGTAGGCCCCATAAGGCAGAAAACAACATTAGATGCCAGTTGGACTTGTGCATGCCAATGGTGCATTGAAGCATCGTGACCAAAATTTTTTGATAGCTTCTACTTGGCCATTAGCCTGAGGATAACATGGCGTCGAACTATCATGCCGCAAGACTAGTTGGGTTGTTAACTCAATCATCATATGATTACGAAAATGAGAACCGTGATTAGTGACGATAGCCTGAGGAACTCTGAATCGCAAAATGACATGATTGAATAAAAATTGCACCGTTGTCTTACTGTCATTAGATAGCATAGGCATCGCCTCGACCCATTTGGTGAAATAATCAATGACAACGATGATATACCCGTGCCCCCCGGCCAAGCGAGGGTTACAGGTCATATAATCAATGCCCCATTTGGAAAGAGGGCCAACGGTAATGACAAGGTGCAAACGAGCAGGAGGTGCACACATCTTCCGCTGGTAGATTTGGCACACATGACAAGAGCGGATGGCGAGAATGCAATCATTAAAAATAGACGGCCAAAAATAACTAGCGCAAAGGATTTTTTGAGCAGTAGCATACCCGGACATATGACCACCACAGGCATTAGAGTGGTAGTCATTCAAGACTCGTTCGACTTCCTCGAATGTCAGACAATGATGGAGAATAGAGTTAGCACCGAGACAGTATAGGGTGTCCCTGAGAATGCGATAAGGTTGAGAGTGATGGCGAATACATCACCGAGCATCCTTAGACAAATCAGGATGAAAGGAGGACGTTTGAAGGTAGAAAATAATATCCCCGTACCAAGGATCAAGGGTGCTAATCAAGAATAGAGACATCCAAAATATGGTCCACTGATCGAGAGGGCGCGGTAGCAAATGGTAGGGAGTAGAGCAACTCAGCGAAAGCAAGGGATTTCTTAGACCTGGCTATAGTGAAATCCAAGTCAAACTCTTGAAGGATGACAATCCACTTTGAGTACTTGCCCCCCAGTAGCTGTCGTGAAAAAATGTACGTCGTTGGGTTGTAGTTAGAAATCACCATCATGGTGCGCAATAATATATAGTGGCGGAAATGTTAGACGGCATGAACGACTGCCAATGCCAACTTCTCGACATAAGCATATCGAGTTTCCATGTCAAGTAGATTGCGACTGAGATAATAGATGACATGCTCAGTACCATCATCATCGTCTTGGACCAGAACCATGCCGATGGTGCTATCAGCGCGGCTAAATAAAGAGTATAGTCGTGGTGATAATCAGGCGGACGTAATAAAGAAGCAGAAATGAGGAACATTTTAAGCTGCTTGAATGAATCTTGTGCAATGACATCCTAGACAAAATGGGTATGCCACTTTAATAACCGTGTATAGCCTTTGACAACTTCAACATAGTTTGGAATGAAACGGTGTAAAAAATTCGCTTTACCTTGCAAAATTTGCAATTTTTGCAAAGAAGTAGGGGGAGGAAGATTCAAGATGGCTTCAACCTTAAGGGGATCCAAGCAAATGCCCTCTTTAGAGATGACAAGCCCAAGAAGTCTGTCGGATTCAATGCAAAAGACACATTTATGCGGATTAAGACGAATACGATAGTGAAGACAGTGAAGAAAGATTTCGCGAAGGTGATCTGGATGGTCTTGGCACTTTGCTGAATGAGCCAGAAGGTCATCTAGGTAAGGCTGCACAATGTGTTGAATATCATGAAACGTGTAAGACATTGCATGCTAGAAGGTAGCACCGACATTTTTTGGACCGAAAGGGATTTTTTTATAGGCGAAAGTACCCCACGGGAAAATAAAGGCGGTCTTGTGTTGATCCGCAGGTGAGATATTGATTTGGTTATAACAAGAAAATCCATCCATAAATGAATAAATCTCACTCCCAGCACACTCATCAATGAGCTGGTCAATAAAAGGTGTAGGGTAGTTATCTTTGGGACATGCATGATTAATGTCACGATAATCAACACATACCCTAATAGTGCCTTGCTTCTTGGTCACAGGGACAATATTAGAAACTCAATCTGTGAGTGGGATAGGGTAAATAAACCCAACTTTAAGAAGCTTTTCAACTTCCGCTTTGATAGCTACAGCCTTTTGGGGGTGCACGGGGTGTAGATGCTGTCGGACAGGTTTAGCACTCGGATATGTAGGTATTTCATGCGCCAAGATACTAGGATCGATGCCGGGCATTTCTTCATATGACTAAGCAAAAACATCATGAAATTCTATAAAAAGATCAGTATAAATTGGAATCTCCTCCGAAGTACAGTTTACTTCGATGTGAATATGCTTGACAACCCCTGGTTTAACAGAGATGTCGATAGGTTGAGTTTGCGTAATGTTCCCCATGTTACCATCAGAGAAAACTTGGTGGATTTGGATAGGTGTTTGAAGGGGTTGGGAGGGGACACAGGAAGCAAACTACTCAAGAAAACTAAGCATAGCCCCATGGGTAGGGAGAAACGAGGAACGATGGTGATGATCAAACCAAGGAGGTTCCTCAAAAGACATAGTCTTGGTAATCGCTTCATCACAAGTAAAGATTTCCTGTAAGGGGTCCGAAGAAGCACTATCTCTGAGCCAAGGGGATTGGATGTACGAGTCAAGAGCCCTACTCGAAGGAGCAGGTTTAGGAGATGAAGCCGATACAGAAATAATTTCAACGTTGTGGAGCTCGGCAGGACTCCACGGCATGACATCGCCCCAAGATTCTACCTGATTAGTGGGAGGAAGAACCCAAGGATCATAACGAATAGAAATCATATTGTTGGGAGCGATGTTGGGAGGTGGGAGTGAAAAAACACCCATAAGGCCAGGATCTTTAAAAAGTACAGCACCCACACTCTCATATGGAACGGAGGTATGCTCCACGAAAGGCACGTTGCCATCGGAAGAAGAGGAAGTGAAGAAGGACAACTGGTCTACCGTAAAAATCTTCCCTTGATGGGGAAAATGAAGGATACGAAATAGAGATGAAGCCATGACTCACATGGCATATGTCCAACTTTGTCCCAAAAGGAGGTTGTAAGTTAAATTAGCATCAACAACTTCAACCTCAACTTTGACCGTCTTCCCTTCTAAGGTAATAGGCAGACGTGGGAGTATACCATAACGATGGGAATCTCTCCCATCAAAGGCTTCCAAGGTATTGGGAGACTGGTTCAGGGTCGGAAAACTGATAGCCTTCCAACAAGAAACAAACATAATGGAAGTAGAAGCACCTTCATCAATAATAGTGCGGTGAATAGTCTTAGAATTGATGATGACTTGAATAAGGAAGGCGATTTGGTGATGCAGTCTTGGTACATGATTTTCAAGGTCAAAAGTGATCAAATCCGAGTCGGTTGGGTCAATGCCACCGATGGTCGATAGCAACTACTTCCTCTGGGAGGGATAGCTCTGGAGTGCTTCTAATGCAAACATAGCCAAAGGAGCTTGGGCTAAGTCCTCAACGATGTTATAGTGCTGTGCAGCATGAGCATTAGGGTTGTAGGAAGTTTTTTGGAGCACCCCTTTAGGAGGAGGTCGAATGACTGACTCAATACTAGGTCGCTCGATATGGATTGGGCTAGAACTGGATGAAGGAGCACTAGAGGGGACCTCAGTTTCCTTCCCAGTGGGCGAAGGATACTCTTTTGACTGCGTACTGATATGGATGGGAATTGTCCCAGCCATAAAAACTTGAGAGCCGAAGGGAGAAGAGGATTGAGATGGATCAGTGACCATTTGAGTCTACTGCGAGGGAAAAGGCTCTTTGAGCATGGCAGGAGTCCCAGGGGTACCTTTTAACAAACGACTAAATTCAGATCGCCTTGGGAAATATTTAGTATAGTGATCCTCATCACAAATAAGACAAGTATACTTAGGTTTGTGCTTGGTACCTTCCTCGCCGGAGGCTTAGGGGGATCCTGTTTTGGTTGATTGGCTTTATTCTTTCCTTTTCCCTTCTTCTTACCTTTCGAAGTTTTGTCCATCACAGTGGATTGAACGGCATTAACCTCGAAAGTTTTACCAAAATTGGATGAAGCCTGAGAAGCATTTTCATTTGGAGCATTGGACTTTTGCTTCGCAGGGTTCGTAGAAGCTCTTTTTGAGGATGCGTTAACGAAACTGATGACACCGTCAACAGATGGCATTAACGGAGCTTGGGAAGTTCCAGGTTGCAAGGCGTCTGGCAAATAATCATATAATGTACCAGATTGGGAGTGAACCAAGTCAAGTTACTAAGCACACACAATGGCCCGCTCTTTAGTAACACATGCCCCCATAGCAATGTCTCGGGCTATCAGACCGACGAACAAAGTTGTAAACCAGTTGTTCAGAAGCTAGTCGGGGATCCATAACTTAATCAAACGACGAAACCACCTCCACTCATGGATATGATCAGAGATATGCAGCCATGTTCTGTTTCAAGGATGTCAGGAGGTGTGAGCTTGTTTCATATCGAATTGGCAACTGAAAATGAGTTAAAAATGCCATAGAAAGTGATTTAAAGTCCTGAAAAGTTCTGCGAGCAAAGTCAATATACCATTTTGAGGCAGAACCAGTGAGAGTTCATTGAAATAGGCGGAGTCGGATTGAATCATCAAGCCAGGAATTTGATGAACACCATAGGTGATAGGTCATGACATGAGCTTGGGGATCTTCTCCAGCCTTACCGTCGAATTTGGGACAATCATCGAAAATCTTAGTTGGAACTGGTGGCTAATACGGATTATGAAGAACATGATCATTTGTCAGTTTGGACACATCTGGTAATTCCAACGTTACCAAAAAGGGTAATTGAGGGTTGAAGGACATCTAAAGCCGCAAGTAAGAAACAACACCAGAGTTCCATCAAATTCCCAGCTCCCCCCATTGATTTTGTCCGGACAGATTCGACCCATAAGTTTTTTGTCTGTAGGGATTTTGTCCATAGGGGTTATAACTGTAACTAGATGGTTGACCCTGGATTTGACCCCCAACATTCCATGATTACCAACCTGACCCACAGGAGCAATGTATGGTTGCTGAAAATTCTAATAAGGGTTAACCTATGGCTGTTGATAATTTTGGTATGGGGCATTTTGAGTATGCCCTTAGGGCTATTGGAAACCATAAGGCGACGAGGCTCCAAACTGAGCCTGGGGACCAGGCTGTACTTGATAAGAAGGTTGGGTTTGGAACCCAACTTGAGTTTGAAGACCGGATTGGGTCTGCAGCCCAGACTGGGGTTGAAAGCCGAGTGGAACTTGAGAAGCAATGAACGTTTGAGTGCCCGGTTGAGTAGGCCCAGATGGATGTCCCTAGGAGAATAGAGGCTGAGCCATCTGGCTAGAAGGTTGACTTGGTTGAGATTGAGGTTGACCCATTTGCCCAGAAGGTTGAGCTTGCTGGGTATTGGGTTGACCTTGCACAATCGAAGGTTGTCCTGACTGACCAGATGATTGAGTAGGATGAAAAATTGGTTGGCCTTGTTGGATTTGAGGCTGACCAATTTGTCCAGAAGGTTGACTAGGCTGGATAGTGGGTTGGCCTTGCTAAATGTGAGGTTGACTTACTTGTCTAGAGGGGTGACCTTGCTGGGCACCAGGTTGGCCCTGTTGAATGTAAGGTTGTCTTGGGTTGCCAGAAGGTTGCCCGAAGTATGTGAAAGAGGAACCACTAAAGGCCGAAGGTTGTCCCTGGAAGGGTTGTCCTTGTGGGCCGGCAGGTTGCCCTGGATAAGGTTGTCCATAATACGACTATCCGTGAGATGGTTGATATTGGTAGGGTGGACCTTGAAAATTTGAAGGCTATGCTTGGCCACCATGATAAGCAATAGTACCACAAGCAACAGATAACAGAACCGAAACCTCAACCGTAGGTTGAGATGGCATAGGTCCGAGGTAATAAATATGGGCTCCTCAAGAATCATAATAATGAAATGGATTCTACGGATCTAGATTCTAAAGAGCTTGGAAATGTTGATCATATGCCCCCTTACTAGAATGGAACTAGAAGAAGGTGCGACACTAAGGGTAGGATCAGCAACCCCAGAGGCGGATGCTGATGGACCACTATTTGGAGGACCAGCTGAAGGTCTGGCAACAGTGGTCATGACTGAAGATGTAGTGACAACACTGACAACGGGGGCTGAAGAAGCCACACAAATGGTTGGAATAGTCGGAACATATGTGATAGTCACATTGTGAATCTGTGGCGTAAAAGGCTTCAAAGTTGGAGCGATGGTACAAGACCACATGGAACTCGTAAGAGGAGATCTAGAACCCATGATATCAACCAAAGCATTATAGCGTAAAGGCAATGTGATACCAAGAGGGGTGACATGGAAGGGTGAATTTTCCATAGGTATAGGGATTTCACCACTTGCCATAAAGGTTTCTTCATTTGGGATGGGGTTCGTCTCATCCATGTTAGAGGAAGACATTGGGACAGAAACACCAGAAGGAATAACAGGAAAGTCTTCTTCAGAAGGCTCCCAAATGGGGTTCCAATGAATATCATAAGACTCGTCTTCCAGAGCGCGAGAGTTAAGCGGTTGGATACTTGGAATGACAGGAAGAGTATCACTAACAACTGGTACCTCAGAAGCAACAGAAGATGGAGAGCCTTGGTCACTTGGAATGGGAGATGGGATTGGTGATTCCACCAGGATGATTTAACTCAAAAAACCCTAGGGAAAAATAAACGAGTAAGGAAAACAACCCTACGCACACTAAAACGCAAACAATATCTAACAAGGTAAATGTGAACGTGGCTTAATAAATTTTAAGACACAAGAAAAAAACTTGACCTTTTCATCTTTAGAGAGTTAAGAAAATGACAAAAAGATGACTCTAGTTGCCTTCGAATATTTAATGAGCCTAAAAGGACAAGTGCTCAGATGGACCTTTTCTTTTAAGGAGTCTGAAAAGGAACAAAAATGACTACTCTAGAGAGCTAGGCAAAAGGTTTCCCAAACAACTTGTAAAACTGCATATACACCTTGGCGATCATATGAAAACCAAGGACTTTCTGTACGACAGTCAATCTTCCTAAGTGCTGTGTTCGGTGTGTTACGGTTTGCAAGGTGGCAGATATGGCTTCCTAAGGATATATGATGATAACCTAGTGGGGTATTCCAACATATACTTGACGATACTGGCAGCGCAAGTCCGTACTAGTAGCTATTGAGTCATGGAAGGAGGAATCACCCAACCTTAAGTGTAAGCAATAGTGACTAGGTTTAACGATGCCAGAGCACGTCTCTGGCCTAGACCTCTAAATAATGTGTGTTATGTTCCAATGCGTTGTTAAGTTCATTAAGTTCATTTTAGAGTTGATCTTGAATTATGTTTCAATTTCCAGGCCTTATCGTATGTATATCAAAAACCTAGGGTGCAACAAGAATGAGTAAAGCATATTTCATTTCAATGAACACATATTTACAGAAAGGTAGAGAGATCATTCCCAAACCAAGGCAAAACCAAGACCAACAAATGCAAGCACCAAGAGACACAATGCATAAACACATCAATTCCTACATTGCATCGATACTACTGATGATATATTTAAAGTTTGCTTTCCAATTTCTTAAACATGAAAACTTGAAATGAAAATTTACTTTCACTTTCGTATAATAAATGAATGCAATCTTTTGATTTCGATAGCTTTGAATTTTAAAGAAACAAACAAGCAAGCATGAACTGATTGATCCAAACAAATGTAATCTATGTCTGGTAGTGAAAAATTGAATCAATATCAAAATTGGTTCAATAATTGACACTAAACATCAACCAACAAGAAACAGGCAATGAAAAAGCCTCAAACGAACCAACAAGACGATTGTGGATGAACCTTGGACAGACAAGCAACCAAGCCTAATAATCCAAGAATTTGAAAAAGCTAGGTCACAAAGCCAAAAATATAAGATTCACTTCAATGAAACCAACGAGATAGTACCTTAACTAGAAGAAATTAAAACAGATTAATGGACAAGAGAAAGATAGGAGGGGATTAACCAGACTGGTGAATTTAGGAGGTAGAATTGAAAAAACAACTCTACAAGAATCGTCATGGGTGTAACACCAACAACTAGTGATGATCAGCCACTAGCCGTAGCAACAGAGCAACGTCGTCGCGAGAGTACACGTCTCTATTGCAACGGGCCGATTTCAGGAATCGTCACGACTGTACGACATGATTCAACAACACATAGGATTATAAAACAGAGACAAGGCGACGTCTGCGCGACTGTTAAGCTTTTTCCAGTGACGAACTTAAAAACAATGGAAAATGAATGAAAACTCCCAAACAAAAACCAGACTTTCCTTACAGACAATAAAGGGATTTACCAAATTGACCCAGGTAACCTCAAAGCCTGATGGTTTAACCCCAAAATTCAAGAGACACTAAATCAAAATCAAACAAAAGAAAACAAGAGAAAAACATACAAAGGACTCCCCAACGGAGTCGCCAACTTGTGAAGTAGGAAAGTGTTCCCTCTGCAGACAGAGGCAACCCCTCTAGCCCTAGAGTGGGTATAGTCACGACAAAGACAAAACAACAATTGATTCCCTTAAATAGTGATCATCTGAGGCCTACCTCAAACCGGTGGCTGATGAAGTTCCGTTGCGCTGCTCCAACTTATGTTTCCTTTCCCTTAATGAGCAATCAACCTGAAACACCACAAGAAAACAACAGAGCACGTAACCAATAACAAGAATGATCTATTTACTCATAAAGTCAAGAAATCATGAGCTATCAAGTAAATTACATATAATACATATGAAATCATCATTGATTGTATTAATAATAAATCAAGAGCAAAGATTACAACCAAGTCTTGACCTCACAAGCCTTCTCGGAGGGTCCAGTCAGTATGTTTCTTCAAGCATTCACTCTCAAGGATGGGTCTCCCAAACAAACAATATCTCTCTCTCACTCAAAAGCTTTAATATAAAGTTAATGGCACTCCACAACCTCTTACAAACTATTAGCAATCTCACACTTTTCACACTCACACCAAAGCTATCTACCAAACTCAAAAGCACTAGTAGCACTGTCTAACCAAAAGAACTAGCAGATCATAGCAATGGTGAGTGATTTTATAGGAGAAGGAGTCTCCACGAAATGAGAGAGAGGGAGCTTATCCTCAAGGAAGGTAGCACAAAATATGGAACTACCATTCCAAAGGAGGAAGGGCGACCCAAACTGTCCTAACAACCAGGTCTAGAGACATCCAGAAGGCCAACTGTTGGAACAAATTCACCCAATCTGGATCATCGCTAACCGTAAACTAAATCTCTGTGGCGACATCACTAAGAGGCAATGCATGTAGACCCATCGTCGTGATATATAGCTAATAGCCTCACGCCAGGCCTAGAAATATGACCGTTGCGGGAAACAGATGTACACTTGCGACGAGGTCGCGGTAAGACCATTTGTGATAGGGGGCCATCGCGTATAATAAGGGTTTACTTGAGACGAGGTAGAAACTTAGGGAATGAGGGTCAACTTGCAGCATCAGAGAACATATGCTTAATCTTCTTACATTGGTGGAAAGATATGAACATGTTTATTTGACACATGACACAGTAGAGGGATTGAGACGAGGACAGTGACAAATTACTGTGTAACACTAGCCAAGCTCTCTGTCACGCTGATACCAATCCAATTCACTAACATACAACTTACTAGAATGAACACCACAAAGGCGAGGAGCATGCCGCATTGAAGCATTATTGCCACCTTTCCTCCTCAAATTAATTACCTTGCTACGAACTGCCACCATACCATGCGAGTGGAGCATGTGGAGGGTGGCAGAGATCTGCTGTGGGATCCAGACACAATCCATTATGCATTGGGATTTTCAATATGTACCGTCTCGCACCCCGATCAGGGATAACTCTATTTATATTTATATTTTTATTATTTATTTAACATTTTTTTTAATATATTTACAAAAAATTTCCATAAATAATTAATAAATTTAAAAATTCGTTGATGGGGGTAGAAAACAAGGTGGGGCAGGGAATTTGGGGTAAGCCTGCCACCCCACCTCCTCAGAATTCATTTAATATGGGGGCAGTGTGGCTATCCCCCCACATGGAAAAGCGTCTAACATTAAGGGTGAATCATTAATATGAAACAAAATCTTTCCATTCCCATTCTTGTTCTATAGTGGGGTCGACTCTTGAGTATATAGCCTTTCCTTGTACATCCCCCACTACATTTGGGATATTTTGGACCTTGCAACATGGGGAGACTTGTGAATGGCGAGGATGACATTTTTATTGATCTTCTTCAGTTGAATTGCATGCTTTGGAGCAAGCTATTTCCATTTTCTGGGCTCGTGGTAGTTTGGGTTATTGGGGTGGTTACAATGAGTCATGATACTAGGGCATGGGTAATCTAGAACTCTCTACTTATAAGATCCTTAACATAGAGGGGATTCCTCTCTCGCCTCATAATTTATCTACACCTATGGCGCCCTCCAGATAGGACATTCATTTTAGGGCTTGATACTTGGGCGTTGGCCATTCGGTTGCATATGGAGCGGCTGGTGACTCTGTCGACCTCACCACTGGTAAAGTCCATGCTCTTAAATCCTCATTCTCATCTTGCTAGAGATTTTACATGGTGTTTAATTTGTACATGGAGTCCTTTAGCATTGGTGATTTCTGGTCAATTTTCATTCAGAGCTCGTCTCAATGGTTGTCTTCACATTTTACTTATTGAATTTGTCTTATTCTATTTTCTTATGGTGGTGGTCATTTCCATTGGGCACGTTAGTTTGGGATGCCCACTCCTCTTGGGTTTAATTTCTCATCCTTGGTACTTGCTTGGATTTCTTCCTATGTATAGTTTGGTGTTTACCACCTAGTTTTTGGTTTTATTTCTCCTTGCCACCGTGCCTTGACAACACATGCGTGTCCATTCCGGAGGGGGTGGACTTGGCCCTCAAGGTAGACCAAGGGTTCAGACTCAAGCAAAAGAAGCTACAACAATATACAACTTGGCTACTCCATCAAAAATTTGTTCTGAAATTCGTTAGTGGGAATCCTTATGTGTAGCTGATTGGCAAGCCTTTTCTAATTCTGACATCATTGATGAGGTTGCTCAATATATTCATAACCCTGGTAACACCAGGGGAAGACATAAGCAATGCCTCAACACTATCACATTGCATTGGAAGTTGAAAACCATCTCGGGTCAAGCGCCGAAAGAAAAAAGGTGTCGTACAACATGTTTTCCACTTTGGAGGATATCAAACGTGCTCAACAAAATCAATCCCATTGGTTGGAGCATTTGGATGCCCGATTAACCCACCTGGAGAGACATCTTTAGTGTGAGGAGAAACCCACAATCCCCGAAGATCCAACTCCAAAATTCCTGCTCTAATGACTTCTTCTGAATGATGCATATTCTATCTATTCCTATCTTAAGTTGTTTAGTGTCTTTGTTTCAAACAAAATAGTTTACTTATAGAGAATGTTAGGTCTTATTTAGACATTATCACAAATGGATGATCAGTATATTTAATTTCCTAGTTGAAAAATTAAAATCACCTATACTAATTTTAGTATGACTATAAAAACTTTAAAACATATTATATTATATTATATATATAAATGTAATTTTAATATTATAAAGATGGTTCAAAATTAGTTGATGTTTCTCGCATTTTACAGGATAAATATTTAGCATAGCGAAATTGTTATAAATGTGCCAAAAAAAACAAGAGTGTAGGAAGGGTGTGAGGGAACACAATGTCATTTGTGCGTTTCAAACTTCCACTAAGATTAGTATATCTAGGAGATAACATTCTTCCCAACAAAGTTGAATGACAATTCAAAATTCCTTTTACTTTTTTTTTTTCAAATATAGAAAATATCAAAATTTATAAAAATGTGTAAAGAAATGTTATGGGTTGGTAATTAAGTGTTTGAGTAGATAGGTGTGCCAACCCATATAATAATGTTAATCTTAATTCTTATTAAATGATAAATTAGTGATATATTTAACTTGGGAAATGTCACATATTGATATATTTAATTATATTATTAATTTATTTTGTTTTAAAA
>APFE031592542.1:50415-135808 GCA_000404065.3 Pinus taeda | reverse complement strand
AATTAAATCTTTATCTCATTTTGATTAAAATTAACTAAAAAATTATACATTTCATATTTACTTAAACCAGGAATTATAAAATCTTCTATTATCCCTATATTAATATTGTGAAAAGAGAATCTGGCCGAGAAGGTTGATATTTTAACAACTTGCAAAAGTGCATGCTGATATCTTACCAACCCCATGGAAATACTAATTGATAACCATAAAATCTCAATGAAATTCTTCTGGCAAAAGACACATGGAATTCTTCTACAGAGATCACGCCAGGAAGAAAAAAAAAGGTTTCGTAATTTCCGGGTGGCTTCTTAGAAAAGCAATGAAAGTAACAATTTTAAGATTCAACGAATCAATTTCTTGCCATTCTCATCACGCCACAATACAAAGACAGAAATATGGGAAGGGCGCAGTAATAATAGAAAGCACATGCCATTGATTTATCACGACTGTAATGTAACACATCGAAAATCAGGTAAGAGTTAAGATTAGTCATAGAGGCGATGCACCGAGTGAAAAGAGTTACAGTCATGAAATTAAATGTATCCATCCCAAACACGGATTGCTGCTTCAGAGTCGTAGCGTATAACGAAACGTTGGCACAACTAATTTGATGGTGATGCAGCACTGTGTAGGCCAGTACACGTTGCTATCAATGACCAACCATGTGTTCGGCCCACAAGGAACTCTTAATGCCTTTGGAAATGGCACACTCTCTATGGGTCACAAGGTATCCATGGATGCTGTTGACTGAGCATTTATTACTTGGTCATATTGAAAATCGTTCACATGAAAACATGCTTAGTACATCACAGAAAAGTCTTCACACGCAAAACATTCTATGTAGTAGAAATCGTTTCCACGCAACATGCTTGAGAATAGTAAAAATAGTATTAAAATGTAACCCCTTCATAAGTTCTCAAGTCATTTAAATACAAAAAGTTTTAAAAGTGAAAGTTATATATATGGTAAATTTTAATGGAGATACATTTTAGGCAGTTTTTTCTATTTGTGGAAAACATGTATATATAATCTAGGTGGATTTAGTTGGATTTGATGTGGTAACTCCTTTGAGATAACCTTTCACAAACACAGGGAAAGAAAAGAAACACTAAGGGGCTTAGTTGGATGTGATGTGGTAACTCCTTTGAGATAACCTTTCACAAACACACGTAAAGAAAATAAACACTAAGGGGGCTTCCCTTTGGTAAAATGGCAAAGGCCAAGTTAAAAGACCACAAGAGTTGGGGGCAAAGGCAAGTTAAACGAATATGAGAGTTGGGGACTGAAGAATATTTATCATTTTTGAAAAGCTTTTATTGTAAAAGAGTTTTTGGACGCGCGCACACACGAAAGGGAATGAAATATAACATGGGTCTCTCTTTGGTAAAATGAAAAAGATTTATCTAGCTAAAATCCATGAGGTTAATTCAATATCTACTTTATAATAGATTATAATTAACAATTGTTTATAAAGGTGTAGAGATATATGGAAAGAATCCAAGATTTCAAAATACCATCTTGAAAAAATAAATCATTAAATTTAAAATCTCTTATTTTCTAAGTATAACAATAGATTATTTGGATAGTTTCAAAGTGAAAGTTCCACCATGCTTCTATGCATTTGTTCATTGGGCGGATAAACATGAATTACTGATTAATTCCTTGGGAAAAGTAAATGAGATTCAAACAATGTCCTCTAAAAAAGAAGGACAAAGATGAGAAGCACGATCTAAAGGCCATAACTGCGAAGATAGAGGAGGAGGATTTTTCCATGAGATTTAAGATACCTCCAAGAGGGAGGTGGGATGATTTGAAGCTGTAGGTCAGAAGAGCTAGAGATGGGCAGGATCCTTGATGTGCCCACCTCTCGGATCAATTCCTCGCTATGGGAGCCCGAATTAGAAGTAGTAGGATGGACTGTGTCAGATGGTGTAGAGGAGTGTTGGAGCGATGAAAGTAGTGGCTAGAACGCCATGTCTGAGCAGTGTAGTGAAGAGTTGCAATAGTGTAGGGAGGCACAATGCAATAGCCTCAGATGAATAGTGTGGGACTAACAACAGTCAGATCTTCAACATCGAGTTGCGTCTATGCTGAACACTTATTCATTAATTTGAGATGTTTTTATGTTGTTGATGCAGTAGCAGCAACAATCTGCAGTGCAGGGGCAGTTGGCAGTGGCAGTGGCAGTGCCAGCAGTAGCATGGATGTAGAAATTCAGAGGGAGTTGTAGTACATATGCAATGTTGACAGTGGGAGTGTCAATAATAGTACAAACACAACATTTGCGCAGTAGTTAGTGGAATGGATGTCAGACATCAGCAATGCAGAAGGAGATGTTACATAACAGAGTGATGCTTTGGTGGGAGGCATTGCTAGAGCACATTCCTTGCTAAGAGGGAGTATTGATTTTTGGTAGCATTGGATGTTCTCTAAGTCTCAAATTTGTTAGGGACACTTGGGCACATGTATTCCAAAGAATCCAGAAAGAATTTTGGGAAATTCCACCCGGAGACAGTTTTATTAAAATAATTAATTATTTCCAATGAGGTCGTAAGTCTAAACTTAGGAAATTAAAATAATTAATGGGTATTAATCTAACTGTGGGTGTAACTTCTAGAAGAAGACAAGGATCAAGTAGAAATGATCTTAGCCATTGATTAGCTTCTAATTTGGGTTTTTGAATGTCAACAAGGAGATTATTTAAGGAGGCTAGAGGGTCATTTGGAAGACACACAGAGAGTTGATCAACCATATTGAATTGTTAAAGATAGAGGGAGAGGAGTGATTTGTAGTGACCACACAGAGAGGAGAAAATAGATTTTTGGCTGGAGGATCTTCTCCGACACCAATAATACTTAGCAGAGAGGTAGAGAAACAAACATAGGAGGCAATGTAGAGGTCAGAGAGGGTGACGCAGATCTAGGAAGGGCTCACGTAGGCCCCATGCAGAGTAGCGCAAAAGCCTTTGCGCAAAAGTCTGAGATTTGCTGGGAGGTTGATGTTCTGATTCGGGAGGGTTGGAATCAGCTCCTGAGAAGCAAATCGATCCCCAACAGAGGTGACGTAGGGTCTTAGAGGTCGACGCAAGCCCACCAAAAGTAGTTGGGGAACTCATTGGTTCAGCTGGGACTTGCAGTGTAGAGTGAGGTAATCTAACTAATTTTTTTTGCTGAGTGATATTCCCTGTAACTGGATTGCTGCAAAGGCATCCATAAATTGTATTCAGAAATAACTTCAACTTAATAATAAAAATCCTCAGATCTGTTGCACCAGTTGTCCCACATTGGGTTTTTCCGGCGATGTTTATAAAAAAAAAATTATCATTTGTGTTGTATCTTTCTCTATTGTTAAGTTTCTTATTTCAACATATTATTTAATTGGTGTAGGCTGCAGTGTATGTATTTCAATGTTTTCCGTAAGAAAGTGCAAATAACTTGTTCACGTAAATCTAACAAGTAGGAGAAATATCATCATTTTCTGTTGTAGGGATTTGCGGGTTTAAGGAATTTTCACAAATCCCTTACTGATGGTCAGTCCAGCCAGTCACAATGGAAATGCCCCATTATTGTCTAGCTGGTTGAGCATGTACAAGCTCACGGAAGGAACATACTTTCTCGCATATCTTTCAACTGTTACATAAAATGGGCTCTTGCGAAATAGGGGATTCAGGTTGAGGAACGCTTGTAGGGTAACGTACAAGTCCTTGAAAACTTGGAGGGGGCAACACTGAAGCCACTTCTAATAGTGAAGAAAAATATTTCCATGAGAGACATAAATTATTTACAGAGATTTATTGAGAGGAAAAATAAAAATAACCACTGAAAAGCATAGACCACACAAAATATTTTCCCTTGGAAAATCCCAACTCCGGGGAAAAACCCAACCCAATGAGATTTCCTTGGCCAAAACCTTGGCCAACCCAACCAAGTGAGCCTTCATGGCTCACCTCCCTGGCCTTACATTACAATGAATTCCTCCTAGCTTTATAAACGCTACGTTACATGAATACCATGGGCCCAAAACCCCCACTAATGACCCGATCAACTTTGACTCTATTCCTGCGTCAATTTTACCTAACAAATAGGACTATCCAAAAGAGTGGCCCATACACATGATTCCAAGATGAAAGATTTTGATGCAAATAGATATCTGGACTGTTGTTGATTCTCTAGCGGTCTACTTCATAGAAATTTCCAATCATACCAGAGCAGCTGAGACCTCCTTGTATCGACAGAAGAATCAGAGCACCAGAGAGTTGTTTTTTAGGGGAGACATTCTCATAGTATGCATACAACATTTGAGTGCCACTCTTCCCTTCTATATTCATATATCTAGATTCTTTCAACAATGTTTCCTCTGGAAATGATTCAGTGTCCATGCTCGCCACCACCGCCACCACATTCCAACATATTATTGTTATGAATTATAAAAACACCACAACTACTACTACAACTGCAATGGAATTTCCACATGTGGTCATGTTAGAGTGGGAAGAGATAACATGGGTGCAGGCCTCTTCAATTAAGCTAGTACACAATTTTTATACAACTCTACAGTTACTAATCAAAACTCATCATCTCGTCTCTAGATTTAACAATTTTGACTAATGGCAGAATAAACTAAAGATTCTCTGTCTGCATGTTGCATTGTTCCAGGAATTATAATTATGGAACAAAGGGGCAGGACATTGGGTTCAACGAGGATTAAAAATTCAAAGCTGGTGTGGAAATGTGCAATTATCTCCTTCAAGACGACCATGTGGTTCTAGATGGAGAACTCCCACTCTAGAATACTCTCTGGGGAGGGCTTTGCTGCCACAATCAAAGGAAAAAATAACATGGATCATTAATGGCTCCATTGACGAAATCTCCGTTAACTTGAGGAGCCCGTGCCTGTAGCCATTGAAAAATATTGCAGGGTTTTCGAAGATGAATTTAGGTTACATTAACTCGCGCAACGAAATTCATGGCATGCATAGCCAAGCTGCGGGGGGTCCACGAGACGAACCATGGAGATGACTAAGTGTGGAAACCATTCACCACTTGCCAAGTAAATGTGAAAAAACTTTCCACATGTCAAACGATGAAAATAAATCTCTGGGATTGGCTGACGACTTTAAACGGTGATCTCATCGAAATCTCTATAGTGCCGACATACGAATATCTATAGTGTTAGTAAGAGTAACCTCACTATAAAAACACCTTCGGTGTAATCAAATACAAAATACAAGTGTTCCTTTCATTTGAAGATTAAATAAGATCTAGGATAAAACTTGTGTGGGGAATTTTATTATATGGTTAACTTAAACCTTATTCTTTTCTCCCATAGATTAGTGCCTTGCTTAAAAATCAAGAGATGACCAATATGTTAGAATAGGGGAAGACCTTTGAATACATTGTAATGGGGAGCTCAAAGTGATTGATGATTTAGTTGGAATCCTTATATTTAGAGGCATACTATCAATGGTAAATTTATTAATAGATAAATATGGCACATGTTGGAATCAAGGGTGGAATAAGGAAATTGATTTAGATTTGGAAGGGGAAATAGATTTGGAGGGGGTTAGTTTAATTATTTGTTACCAATATTGTTGAACATTTAGATAGTTTTATGTCAAAATGTGCTTAGATTAGTTCCCTTGGATTGTGAGAACTAGTCTATATTGATGAGCTTCCTAAGGATGCCACCACTAATATTAGGAAACATCCCTTGGTTGTTTCCCCACCAATTCTTTAAAAAAACACACATACATATATATATTATCTCCCTGGGTTAGGAAAATCACTATATTCCACTATTTATAATATTTTGTTGATAATCCAATGTATTAGCACAACCATATTTACTAATGTGATTGATATGCAGTGATTGGTGTCATTTTCATACATTGCTTGGCATGTATAAAATGTAGAAAATGACTCCAAAAAGTGTGTATCAACCATATTAGTAAATATGGTTGTGCTAATTGATAACCAACACATGTGGGGTCAATTAATTGAGCATGGTTGAAGATGGTTAATGAGTTTGATCATAATGTTAATGTTAAAAATGTTTATATTAATGTTAATATTAAAAGTAACAATGATGTTAACATATTACTGTTAAGATTAATATTAATGTGTAAATATGTTAACATTTACGTTAATATTAATGTTAATGTTAAATTAAAATGTTAACATTGATTTTAATAGTTATAAGTGTATTATAATGCTAATATTGAACAATAAATAATAATTTTTGGTTGACCATTATCAACTATGGTTGATAGCGGTTGATGTTACATTAAAGTTAATAGTAATAATAATAGTAATATTAATATTAATACTAGCACAACCACATTAGTAACTGTGGTTGATATATGCCAATAGGCATCAATGTCGCATATATCAACCACTTTGCATAATGTATTTATCAAATTTAATAAAGGTCCTATGTCTGATATTTTTTCAAGAGTTTGAATTAAAAACAAGGAAAATCTGCACCTCTTACTAAGTATTAAAGAAAAATATTTTTTCAAGAATTTAAACTAAAAGGGAGAACACACTTTCAAGTTTTTTATGAGAGACATAGCATGTTTAAAACAAAATATGTCTCAAATTTTCAAAAATTGAATCTAATCAGAATTAAAAGAAAGACAATTTTTGTAACTCCCTCCTCCCACATTTACCTAAGTTAACTAGCCTACTGGGGTAAACATGTGATGAAGAGTTACTGTGATATGATTCAACCTCCTAGATCACCTTAAAGAACTGGAATCGACAATCACAACCTTACTGACTTCCCTCAGGTGCTACAAGACCCCCAAGAGCTAAACCACCTTTCCACAAGCCCAAACCTTGAGTTAACATGCTTTTTCACTGATTTGGATTCCTAGACGCTAGAAAAATACTTCCTAAATTCGACTATAACCCTCTAGTTGCATTCATAAGTCTGCATAGTTATGTGCCAACAACCGCGAGATCTGAGGCACTTTTTCAGGGCTAGTCTTTAGACTATCGCCCAAAACTTAATGAAACTCTCAGAAATGATAAATGACATTGGGACAAAGCCCTCCATACAAAATTAGCCAAGAACTTGACCTAAACAAGCCTAACCATGACAAACATTTCTTCAAACACATCATGAACACGTAATCTAGAGGTCATAATTACATATTTGAACATAGGGATCTCATACTTATCTGAGAGTCACCAAGAAGGTGTGATGCCCTCTCACAATGGTTGAATTATCATTTATTAGGTCATTCATTCATTATCCATTCATTTGCAAATCAAAATATGATGAGAGACATAACTAAAGTCTGACATAAAACCATGCTTATAACCAACATATAACTAGAATAATGTCAATGATAGAACAACCATAAAATCCAAATAATAACAAGTATAAATACTCATAAAATAGAAGAGGGAAAAGAAACCTTATTAACATATGCAAATCCAACCAAGTTAGGAACTTCTTCATACCAACCGACCATAGATTGGGTTGAACCAAATATTTCTTTCAACCAATCACACGAGTTCCATATTCCAAGCATGAATGTGGGACTCACAACAAAAGAATCAGGGCTTCCTCAAGCTTTACAATGTATCCCTCCATTACCAGTCAAGGGATTTCTAAGACCGAAACCCTCATCTATACAACCAGGATTTACAGTGTATCCCATCATTACTAGTCAAGGGATTATTAGGCCTAAACAAGAAATAGATACTACCAGGCTTTACTACAATCCCACCTTTACAAGTCAAGGGATCACTAGGCCTAAACAAGCATGGATTCCTCCAGATTTCTTCACCAATACCTTGTGGAATTTTCCTGTCTTCACCCTCAGGATTTACCATGTATCCTGCCATTACCGGTCAAGGGATTCCTAGGCCCTTGGAAATTTTCTTGAGACCACCTCACCAGGTTCAAAAAACATTCAACAATCTAGCTCAACCAAATTAAAGAACCCCATCACACCATGGCTATCCAGAAATGGCAAGGCAAGGTTGAAAACCACAGTCACACTTGACAAAACCCATACCAATGACAACAATAAAACCAAATACACACATGCATATATCATGCATGTCAAAACTAGTGAGGAAATGATACATGCAACTTGATACCTGTAAGTAATCCCGTTGTAGCCTCTCGATCCATCTCTTCCTTGCTTGATCTTTGCTTCCCTTTTGCTTTCTTTCCCTTCTTTTCCCTTTCTTTCTGCAAAGCTAGAGTGCTCTAAGTGTGCAAGAGTATGAGAGAGAGAGAGATAGAATAGAGAGAGAGCTCCAAAAATGAACTACAAAATGTTGTGAACTGACCTTAGAAGCCTTTTTATCATTGAGGCCTCTATTTTCTTCAATTTCCATTATTTTCCTTCAATTTTCTCCTCACATGCTACCTGTGAACTTTCAACTTCGTTTTCTCCTAATTTCCTTTATTTTCATAAATAAAATCCCATTTAATGCCTTTTTGCCTTTTCAAAGCCTTTTCCATTGCCTTTTCCAATTTCCTTAGACATAATAAACCAAATGAACACCCACTAGGATGTTTTGCCTAAGGTTCAACTAGGAATACATGTCCCATGACCTTTGTTTTGTTTTGCCTTTATTAACTTTATTACATGTATTTTTAACTAGGGATGTTACAAAACCCTCCCCCTTGGGGGAACACCATCCTCAATGGTCAATGACACCTATAACCAACAAGATTGCTGAGAACCAAAACATACTGCACATGGTGCTTTATAACTTAGCTTGATGCAATATTTACAATGAACAACCTGCTAAAAAACCAACATAACCAACATGAAAAATAACAACCATACTGTTTATTGGAGCTTTATAATAAAGCTTGATGAGGTATTTACATCACACATATGCATATATAAACATAACCAAAACACAACACCAAAACATATGCCAAAAGACATCCACTCAACTAACAAAGAGAGAAGGATACATAGCTTATATTTGATCAACCATCTCCCATGTAGCTTCATCGGGCCCAAAATGCTTCCACTACACTTTAGCTTGCTTGATTGCTCGATTTTGGAGAATGAGTTGTTTTCATTGCAAAATGAACTAAGGTTCCAGTTGGAATTCTCCTTCTGGATCCACCTGCAATACAAACCAATCAATCACATGATCGACATCCTTTACATATATTTTATGCAATGAAACATGGAAAACATCATGGAATTTCATTGTTGAAGGCGGGGAAAGTATGTAGGCCACTGGTCCAATCCTCTCATGAATCTCGAAAGGCCCGTAATACTGAGGTACCAACTTTGCACATGCTCCACTCCTCAAGGAGCCATTCTTTGGATTTATGTGAAAGTACACATGTTCTCCAACCCAAAACTACTTAAACAACCTATGCTGATATGCATAGCTCTTCTGCCTATCCTGTGTTGATCTGCATAACTCTTCTGTCTGTCCTGTGATGCCTTTATATTCTACTTGATAATCCACATTTCTTATTCCATGTCTGCGAATGTTTCCAGTCCTATAAGTACCTTGTTCACTAGATCACTCCAACTGATGGGAGTATTACAACTCCGCCCATAAAGTGCCTCAAACAGAATCATCTTAATTGAATCTTGATACCCACTATTGTAAGAAAAATCAACCACTGGAAGATACTCCTCCCACTTTCGTTGCTGATGCATAACATACATTCTCAACACGTCCTCCAAAACATTCTTGACCCTCTCTGTCTGTCCATCTATCTGTGGATGATAAGTTGTGATGAAGGCCAACTTTGTACCCAAACCTACAAACAACTCTTTCCAGAACTTAGAAGTGAACTTAACATCTATGTCTGACACAATCTTCCTAGGAATACCATGCAACCTCACTATATCTCTCATGAAAACCTTTGCTACCTCACTTGCTGAATAAATAGACTTAATCGCTATGAAGTGAGCTACCTTTTTCAATATGTCAACCACAACCATAATAGAATTGTGCTGTCTAGATGTCCTCTGAAAAATTGTGATGAAATCCATGGAAATGACCTCCCATTTCTAATTTGGAATCAAAATCAGCTGTAGTAGACCACCTGGATGCTTACACTCTACTTTTACCTATTGAAAATCCAAAAATCTAGCCACAAACTCTACCACTTCTTTAGATTCGACCAATAGTAGAACTTATTCACAACTGTCAATGTCTTTTGATATCCAGGGTAACCTGAATATGGCTTAACATGAAATTCCTCAAGATGAGATTCTTGAGTTCACTATTGTCTGACACATAGATCCTATCCCTAAATATGACCAAACCATTTGCTACGAGACGATAGTCCACATCCTAATCACCTGTATCCTACTACTATAACCTATGGCTAAGCTCCCTATACTTGTCATCCTATTTCCTTTCCTATAAGATCCGATCCTGTAAATATATCAGATATGAACTCATAGCAGCTATGTGATTTACTTGTATCCTTCTGCTATGAGAATCCACAACTATGTTCTTTTCCCCTTAATGTTCTTGATCTTGAAATCAAACTCATTGAGCATATCCAGCCATCCAACTTTCCTGGTATTCAGATTCGGTTGGTCAAACAAGTACCTCATATCACTATGATCACTCATCAATATGAATTTACTACTAAGAAGATAATGCCTCCACACCTTCAAATCATGGATGATTGCTACCAACTAAAGATCATGTGGCACATATTTCTACTCATGCTCATTCAGTTTCCTTGAGTTGTAGCATACCACCTGTCCCTCCTACATAAGGACTCCACTAAGTCCTCTCTTAGAAGCATATGCAAACGCAACATACCCTTTATCTGAATACGTAATCTTGAGAACTAGATAATTTGTCAAAAATTTCTTCAACTGCTTAATACGTGCTGCACATTCCTTTTTCCATTCAAACTTATTTCCTTTCCTCTGTAGTGATGTAATAGGGTAGGAAATCCATGAAAATTTCCTTAGGAATCTCCTATAATAACCTGCTAACCCCATGAATGATCTGACCCAATCCACATTCCTAGAGCTTCCCACTCCATGATAGCTCTTATCTTTTCTGGATCGACTACAATACCTTCCTTGGAAATGACATGCCCCAAATAATGTACCTCCATCTGAAAGAAACTGCATTTACTAAGCTTGGCATACAACTAATGCTGTCTTAGCAATCTCAATACTGTTGCTAAGTGTTTGAAATTTTCTTCCTCATTCTTAGAATATATCAATATACCCTCAATGAATACAATAAAAAACTTGTCTAGATAAGGACACAACACACTATTCATTAAGCACATGAAAGTAGCAGGAGCACTAGTCAAACCAAAAGGAACCACAAAAAACTCATAATGCCCATACCTGGTCCTAAAAGTAGTCTTGTAAATTTCCTCTTCTTTGATACATACCTGATGATAAAATGATCTCAAATCGATCTTTGAGAAAAATGCTACCCCTTTCAACTGGTCAAACAAGTCATCAATCCTTGACAACGGATACCTGTTCTTAATCGTCACCTTATTCAACTACCTATAATCAATGCATAATCTGAGAGTACCATCCTTATTATTCACAAACAATACCAGTGCACCCCGAGGAAACCCACTTGGTCTGATGTATCCCTTGTCAAGCATATCCTTCAACTGCAACTTCAATTCCACTAACTCTATAGTGATCATCCAGTAATTTGCCTTTGATGCTGGTGCTGCCCCTGGTACCAACTCAATTAAAAAATCCACTTCCATGTGAGGTTGTAACTCTAAAATATCTGCTATAAACATGTCATGAAACTACTATAAAACCCAATACCTCTTCGAGACTTCTGTATGCTCAACATCCTTACCTTTATCATTGGAAATGTGAATTCAAAAAAACACACACCCTTTCTCGCGACTACACTTTGCCTGCATAGTTGTAACCATTATGACTGATGTTTCCTTCTTCTTACCCTCCAAGATTCTATTTTTTTCCATTATCATCCAATTACTCAATAGCATTCTCAAAAAAATGCACCTTAGTCCTGTGAAGATACAACCAATCCATACCTAGAATCATACTATATGATCCCAATGGAAGTACATTTAGATGTGTTGATGTACGCATACCATTAAAATCGAATGCATAAGAGCTTACCCAATGATGAACTCTTTTCTTAGTGCCTATAGCCAACTACACTAACCAAGACTCTAAATTCACTTCTTTATTCAAACCACACTTATCCACTGGGTTAGGGTTAACATAAATATAATTAGATCGAGGGTTAATCAAAATAGAAACAACTTGATCACAAATCTTACCATCCATGTCGATAATAAATTCCTGGTGATATGCCTGCTTGTTATCCAATGCTCATAGATTTGATGAATGTTCTGTCCAACATCCCCAATTGTCTGCGCTTCCTATTGACTGTAGATCTGAGGCCTATCACCCTGATACGATGGGAAATCCCTCTTGAGATATCCAACAGTACAACTGTCCCTTACCCTCACCTTTATACTGCTTCTCTCTAGGCTATGACCCATGCCCCTTTCTAGCTACATTAAAATTCTTGTAAGGAATAACATTATCTTTTTCACCTGCATCCTAAGGTCTTGTTCGCTTCGGTAGACATTTACATTTATCTTTGTCTTTCCCTTTCCAACACTACTATGGATTTGTCTTACGCTTTGATTGCTCATAACAATGCATCAACTTTCCAATTACTTCTTCAAGCGACCAAGGCTCATCATACTCAATCCAACCTTTAAATGCTAATGGTCCACTAACAAATCTCTAAAATTTTGCCTTTTCATCCTTAAGATACCATACCTAAATAACTCCAAGAACTTAGTCATGCACTCTTCATCTGTCATCGATCCCATCTTCAACTCATAGAACTCCTTGGATTTACTGTCATAGTACCTTTCTAACAAGTACTTCTTCCTAAAAAATATATTGAATTCATGCCAACTCAACTCCTATGTTCTAATGTCTCTGACTTGCTTCACATATTCCCACCATATGTCTTCTTTTCCTTTGAGATTGAAAATAGTTATCCCGACCTTCATGTTCTCTATATAGTCATGCAACATAAATAACTTCTTCATCCAAAGTAACTATGCCTTTGCGTCTTCTGGCTTATTTAAATCCCCATCAAATGTAGGTGTATTTCCTTTCTTGAACTCATCTGGAAAATATCCCTTGTCATTCCTTTTGTAAGGATGATAATGATGATGACCATGATACCTGTATGAATCATAACTAGAGTATAACCCATGTCCATCACCTCTCCTATCTAGTGTATCCAAGAACCTGCCATCCCTAACGATATCATCGATATCTGACCTATGCCCACCATGAGACCCACTTCCATATGCCCCATTAGTCTTATCCTCTAGCCTATAACTGACCCGTGGCTTTCCATGTCTCTGAAAATTTGACAAACTCTAAAGAATAACTACATTGACCTCTATTTTTTTCTCCTCTGCCTTGGAAAGTCTCTCCTATGGCTAAATGATTCTATCATTATCTTCTTTGCAACTTCTTATTTTTTTCCTTCAAAAAAAAAGAATATGCGTAAATATAATAATAATTATAAAGAATATTATATTATTTTAGTTAAAGGAGGTTTGACTGGGGTTTGTAAGTTGAAAAATAGCCGTTAGTCTTTTTAGCCGTTGAAGTCTCTGCTTAGACTATTTAACACGCTAACTGGATCTGTTTCTTCAACTTGTCCTGACGATGAACCACACTAGTTGGTTCGAAACGCGTCGACAAATGATCAATTATGTGATTTCGCCAAAAAGTTTCTAAACTTATCAAAGTGTCTGCTATGTGAGGGGAGTACTCATTACCATGTTGCTCATCTGATCTGTAGGGAGAGTCTCATGAACTGTAATCCACCATTTTTCTAGTCATATTTGATCTTCTTCCTAAAAGTATATCATGTCAGATAAACCAAACATAAACATAACCAACATACCTCAACATAGTTCATGGGAGGATATTTGATTTGCAAGATCAACTAGATTAACATGATACATGTATAATCATGATATTAACAATATATCAACATCATGCATGTCAATATCAATTGCATACCATGACCTCACACATGACAACCGTGCCCATGACATTGCATGCATAAAAACATATAGACACCGACATGCATAACAAATGCATATACAACCAACATGCATTCATGACAAACACATCCCAAAAACATCAACCTTAACTTATACATGTCAACCCAACTGTAATAATAACCATCACCATGTATACACATCAAGTACATATACAACCTTCATGCATGCATGGCAAACACATTCTGTCCATCCTGTCAAAGGGTTCAACCATGCTCTGATACCACTATGTAACTCCCTCCTCCCACATTTACTTAAGTCAATCAAACTACCAAGGTAAACATGTGACATAGAGTTACTTTGATATGATTCAACCTCCTAGATCACCTTAAGGAAGTGTAATGGACAACTAAAACCTTGCTGACTTCCCTCAGGTGATACAAGACCCCCAAGTGCTAAACCACCCTTCCAGGTGCCCAAGCCCTGACTTAACCTGCTTTAATACTGATATGGACTCCCATACACTGGCATAACTCTACTTGAATTTGACTATGACCATCTAGTCGCATTAATAAGCCTGCAGGGGAGTGACGATAGTCATTTTCACCCATTTTTGTCTTAACAACTGTGAAATCTAAGGCAATTTTTCAGGGCTAATCTCCAAACCACTGTCCAAAACCTAATGAAACTCTCACAAATAATAAATGACACAGGACAAATCCCTCCATACAAACTTAGACAAGAACTTGACCAAACCAATCCTAAACATGGCAAAAATTTCGTGAAACACATTATGAACATGTAATCTACAAGTCATAATTACATATCTAAACAGAGGGATCTCATACTTATCTGAGAATTTTCAAGAAGGTTTGATGCCCTCTCACAATAGCTACATTATCATCTATTAGGTCATGCATTGATTAACCATTCATTTATCAATCAAAACATGATGAGAGCCATAATTAAAGTTTGTCATAAAACCATGCTTATAACCAACGTATAACTAGAATAATATCAATGATAAAACAATCATCAAATCCATATAATAACAAGTATGAATACTCATGAAATACAAGAGGGAAAAGAGCTCTTATTAACATATGTAAATCCAACCAAGTCAAGGATTTCCACGTACCACCTGAACATATATTGGGCTGAACCAATGATCCAAAAAAATACAGATATAACCATAAATATAGAGTTGCAACAAAAATAATACTTCATTCCATTAATATCAAAGAACTGAAATATGCTTACTTACAAAATGGAAATAAGCTATCTTAGACAATGGTAGCTTAACTCTGAGAATAGATGTGGCAGATACATGTCTCTGAATTGTGTTATAATGAGGCTCAAAGGCCTATTTATTATTGAGAAACAATGGAAAACCCTAAACATCCAAAAACCTAACCTTAGGAGATGAAGTGCCAAAACTGTGGGCTCCATTTAGGTAAATTGGTACATCAACTTCCTGGGGTTGTAAATTTGGCATACAATCTCCATTTGATGCACACAATACCTTGTTAGAAATATCTATCTGAGGACTACAACTTTCGACTGTAGACTTGTGGCCAATTTCAAAACAAACATCGTTTATGGCCTCAAAATAGCTCCATAAGTTTAGGACTCGTTGCCAAAAATAGTAAATTGTGCTACAATTAAAGAAACTGAAGAAATGAAAGAAATAGTTGTGGGGGCCCATGTGGAATAGGCTGGTGGCCACAAATATCCACATAGACCAATCCTCCCCTTTGTAGGAAGCAATGGTCCCTATTACTTTGAGTGCCTCCATGAGATGGGGAAACTTCTGCTGAACTTAGTCCCTCGTGAACCACTCGCCTTGGTGCAGGATTTGACCAGCTTTGACAACCTGATACAATTGGATATTCTTTTTAGAGATTGTTCTAGATCTGTGTGTCCATGATCCAATCATTTTTGGCTTGTTCCATGCAGTCTAGGTTTAACTTTGTTCGTGTGAGTTGTTCTACAATGTCTCATGTGTCCAGTAATGATGGAAAGTATGGTCGAAGGCTTTCCACATTGAAAATTGGGTGCAGGCCAAGGAATGGTGGAATGATGAGCATGAAATCATTTTCCCCTACAACCTTAGTGATGGTGTAAGGTCCATATCGTAGTGGGCGAAGCTTGCGGTGGGGCCGAGCGAGACGCTCCTTCTACAAATGTAACCAATTTTGTCATCCAACTAGAACTTGTGTGGAACCTGATGCTGATCATGGTGCTACTTGTACTTAGCACTGGCTTTGTCAAATATGTCATGGACATCCTAACAGATGTGTTGGATGCACTCATTGAAGTTGCTAGCCTTGTCAGATTTAGATTGGACATGAGACGAATCTGCCTAAGTAGTTACAAATTGTATGGTCACATCGATGGGGCATAATGGCTGGAATCCAAACCCCACTTCGAAGGGGCTGTGGCTAGTTAAGCTATGGAGAGATCTGCTATAGCTGTGATGGAAATAGGGGAGGATTCCATCCTGTGTAAGTGGATGATTCAAGTTATACATGCATATAATGGGTATGATCATCCTGTTGACTATCTTTGTTTGGCCATCACTTTGTGAGTAACAAGCTATGGACTTAGTGAGCTTGGTATCTAGCATCAACCAGAGACTTGATCAAAATGTGCTTAGGAACCTACTGTCCTGATCTAAGATAATGGATTGTGGGATCCCAAAGTTTAACCACGCTCATTCAAAGAAGAGCTTAGCGGTGGCATCTACAGTAATACTCTTTTTGCAGGATGCCATAATGGCCAGCTTAGAGAATTTTTCAATGACCATGAAAACGCAGTCGTTGCCATGATTGGTAGAATGAAGGCCTGACATGTAATCCATGGAGATGGATCCCAAGGTCGACTAGGAGTAGGTAGAGGAGTATATAGGCCTTGCTTCTTGATAGTTTGTTTGGAAATGACGCAGGAAGTGTATAATATGATGTACTTCCCAACATTTTGTCGAAGGTTCTACCAATAAAAATGCTTCTACAATAGTGCCACTATTTTATCTACTCCAAAATGTCTAGCGACATGAGTGTAGTGCACCTCCCAAATCATCTTGGCATGCTCTCTTGAAGGAACACAACTATGTCCCACGTGGCATAATAATGCATCCTAGAGGTGAGAATTTAATTTTTTCTTGCCTTCTAGAAGCGTTTGGTATGTCTTGGTAAATTTTGGATTGCTCTTGTAAAGATGCGGCCACCGTGAAGCCTCATTCCCGCAAGAGTCAAGCATAGTGATCAACGCCATGATTGGTGGTTGATTGAGATATTCTGCAACATTATTGATGCTTCTCTTCTTGTAATAATGTTCAAATGGAATTGTTGTAGGTATGTGGACCATTTCTAATGGCGATTGTTCTGCAACTTCCCTTGTGTCTGTTTGAATTGTAGGGGTTGGTGGTTTGTGTGGGTGGCCATTTCCTTCCCCAGAATGTAATGCTTCCATTGTTAATAGGTCTACATGATGGAATACATGTCTTTGTCATAGGTGGGATAATTTTGGACTATGTATGAAAGTGTCTCACTGTGATATGCCACTCGATTCCCCTGCTGAGTAAGAGCTGCACCAATATCATAGTTGGCGACATCTGTCTCAATATAAAATAGTTGTTGTAGGTATGGTAATATAAGCACTGGTGCAAAGAAGAGGAAATGCTTTAACTCAGAAAATTCCTTTTGTTGGGATTCAGGCCAAAAGAAGTTTTCTTTTGCTTTGCCCTTGGTCACTTGATTTAAAGGGAAAGTGATATGAGAGAACACCAACATGAACTTGCGACAGAAATTCGCATGACCCAAAAAGCCACAGAGCTCTTTTAGAGTGGTTGGGGCTCACCAATATTGAATGAATTGTATCTTGGCTGGGTCCACATGCACAACCCGCTCATAAAGGATGTACCTGAGATATCAAACCTAGGTCATACCTTAAGTGCATTTCATCAAATTGGAACACAAATTGTGTTGTCACAGGATTTGGAGGACTTTTCGAACGGTGCTCTTCCAAACTATAGCTAAATATCAAGATCATCGAAATACACCACCACAAATGAGTTGGCGAAGGGTCACAAGATGTCGCCCATAAACCTCATAAAGTTTGCGGGGGACTTCCTCAACCCGAAAGGCATGACCAACCATTCGAAAAGGCCCTCCTTGGATTTGAAGGTAGTCTCCCACACATTAGAGGGTTTGATTGGTACCTGGTGATAACCAGACTTCCAGTCAATATTGCCAAAATATTTGGGCCCCTTGAACTAGTCTAGGAGGTCACCAATCCATGGGATTGGATACTTATTCCAGACAATGATCTTGTTTAACACATGATAGTCAATACGGAGTCTCCAGGTCTCATCCTTCTTTTGTACCAACACGATCGGGATCCCACAGGGTGATGAGCTTGGCTTGATGTGCCCTTTCTACAATAACTCCTGAATCTGCCTCTTGATTTCATCATTATCTAGAACAAAGCGTCCATAGATCAGTCCATTGGGTAGTAGCATGCCTGGGGTCAGATCAATGGCGTGCTTGACCTAACAGTGTAGAGGTACCCCTATGGGTGAGGTGAAAATGTCCATGTACTCCTCCATGACCTTGTCCATCTGCTGCTGCCATGTGGAGGAGCCCTGTTTCGAGGCCATGACCATAATATTCTTCTTTCCCCAAGGGCTAATCATAAGGAAAACAAATTTCTTGGTCCTGGAAATGATCTTACTACATTTCTTCGTAGTGATCAAAGAGATAGTCGTAGGCGATGCTATCTTTAGTATCCTATACAACTTATTTCCCAAAGTAATAATAACAGTGTGATGCCTAGAATCATACACTAAATTCCTCTTCCACAAGTATGGTTGTCTTTACATCAAAAAATTCAAGAGGGGAAACATCACACAATACCTCATCCATGAACTACTTGATGCTGTAGGGAAGGCGACATTGTTGGCTAACATGGAGATGTCATCCTTGCTAAAGCCACCCAATGGTGTATGGCTGTTGGTGTGCTATAGTTGGTAGGCCCAACCACTTCACGAACTTTATTGAAATGAGGTTATTTTGGCTTCTGCTATTGACAATGAACTGTAATAGAGAACCCTTCACCCATATCTGTGAGTGGAAGAGGCTCTCTCCCTCCTCTGGATCTTCGGGCTCATTCTTCTAGATTTTGGTGGTGGTAATAGTAGCACTCGGCTTTGCATCAATAATTTTCTTCCCTTTGTCATTCCTCTTGTTGGGTTCTGAATCAGATTTTGAACATGCATCTGATTCAAAGGTCTTCAACTCGTCCACCAGTGATTGCTTGGCCCGACACTCACTTGTGTTGTGAGTGGTGCTTTTATGGAACTCACACCATTTTCTCGTATCCTTCTTTGTCTTCATGGTGATGTTATTTTTTTTATAGCTTTAGTGGATTGTCCTCAGTGACCCTGTCTTGGATTTATACTTTTCTCTGTGGTTTGGGGGTTCCTTTCCATTACTTCAGATTCATAGATCCAAAATCTCGCTTCTTCTCTTTAAATTTCTACTCAATATTGACAACGTATCGATAGGTTATGCCGATTGAGGAGATGTTGAGGAACTCCATCTCATCCTGTATGTAATTGTGTAGACATCCATGTTACTTGAGTATCAAATGTTTCTCAGAATTCTTGATACCCAACTTCGTGCGAAGGGTATGAAAAATATTTTTGAACTCCGACATGTCTCGGTCCCTTCACTACCATAACGTGGTCCACTTTATGTATTTATCCTCATAGCTATCGACAGGGTAATACTGCTCCTTAATGGTGTCACATAAAGAATTCCAATTAGGTGTAGCTGAAAATAGTGAGGGTGCACTCTTGTCCCTCTCCTCACAGAAAGTTTCCCACAAGTCCTTGACATGGGGGGGGGGGGAAATTTGAGGACTGTAATAGTAATCTTTTCCCGTTTGGAAAAATCATGAACCAAAAAAAATATCATTCTAACAAATTTAATGATTTATCTATGACATCCACATCTATCTGACCTTCAAATATGGGGACGTCAGAGTTAACTTATACCTTAAAGGGTTTGGCGCTTCTAGAGTGACTGCTGGAGGGAGATGCATCACCTATGGGTAGTCGCCGAAGGATTTGGGAAAGTTTTTCCATCATCGCATTCCTATGTCATTCCAGGGCTTCTTCAAGCTATATTTTGAAATGATCTCTTGCCATTTCATCTTTCTTTTCTTTCTCCATGGGAGGTTGTTAGGGTTTGTGAGGCTGGTCTTGCAAAGGTTCAACCAGATCGAGCCCTAATTCCTTATACCCTTACCTCGTTGGGGACATGCAAAGAAAACTAGAGAAAGAGTAGACCAATCTGATACCACTATTTCGAGCTTAAAAAAAATAAAATAAAAATATAGATATAACCATAAATACATAGTTGTAGCAGAAATAATACTTCATTCCATTAATATCAAAGAATTGAAATATGTTTACATTCAGAATGGAAATAAACTAGCTCTAGCGATGCTAGCTTATCTCTGAGAAGAGATGTGGTAGCTACATGCCTATGAACTATGTTACAATGAGGCTCAAAGGCCTGTTTATTATTGAGAAACAATGGAAAACCCTATATATCCAAAAACCTAACCATAGGAGATGAGGCGCCAAAACCGTGGGCCCCATTTGGGTAAATTAGTACATCAACTTCACGGGGTCGTAACTTTGGCATATGATATGTTGATGCGCACAATACCTCATAAGAAAGATCTATCCTAGGACTACAAATTATGATTGAAAACATGAGTCAATGACTCGTGTTTGCTCGTTTTCCAAAAAAACATTGTTTAGGGACTGAAAACGATTTCGGAAGTTGAGGACTCGAAAAATTGCCAAAACTAGTAAATTTCTATAATTAAGGAATCTGAAAATCTGAAAGAAACAATGGTGGGGGTCCAAGTGGAATAGGAGGGTGGCCACTGATATCCACCTGAATATGTCCTCCCCACTTAGCAAGATATGGTCCCCATTGCGTTGAGTGCCTCCATGAGATGGGAAAAATTCTTCTGAACTTGCTTCTTGGTGAGCCACTTGCCTTGGTGCAAGAGTTGGATAGCTTTGAAAATCTAATAAAGTGGGATATCCCATTGGTGAGTGTTCATAATACGTGTGTCCATGATCTGTTCAATTGTGGCTTGTTCCATTCAACCTGGGTTTAACTCTATTGATGTGAGTTGTTCTGCAATGTATGATGTGTCCAATAATGGTGGAAAGTATGGTCGAAGGTGGTCCACATTGAACACTGGGTGTAGGCCAAGGAATGGTGGAATGATGAGATCGAAAGCCTTATCCCCTACAACCTTAGTGATGTTGTAAGGCCCATATCAAAGTGGGTGAAGCTTACGGTGGGGCCTAGCGAGACAATCCTTCTGAAAATATAATCAAACTTTGTTGCCCACCTGGAACATGTGTGGAACCTAATGCTAATCATGGTACTACTTATACTTAGCATTGGCTCTATCCAATATGTCATGGACCTGATGGTGAACGTGTTAGATGCACTTAGTGAAATTACTAGCTTAGTACAGATCAGATTGGAGATGGGACAAATCTGCTTGAGTAGCTGAAAATGGTATGGCCACATCCATGGGACATAGTTGCTAGAATTCCAACCACACCTTAAAGGGGTTGTGGCCAATTGAGCTATGTATATCTCTATTGTAGCTGTGCTGGACATAGGGGAAGATTTCATCCCATGTTCAAGGATTCTTCGATTTGTACACGTGCATAATGTGTATGATCATCCTATTGACGACCTTTTTTTGGCCATCAGTTTGAGGGTGGAAAGCCGTGGACTTAGTGAGTCTGGTATCCAACATCGACCCGAGACTTGACCAAAATGTACTTAGGAGCCTGCTATCTCGATCTGAGATAATGGATTGTGGGATCCCAAAATGTACCCACACTCGTTCAAAGAAGAGCTTAGCAGGCTTCTATTGTGATACTCTTCTTACAGGTCGCCAGAATGGCCATCTTAGAGAATTTGTCATCGACCATGAAAACACAGTCGTTTCCATGCTTAGTAGAAGGAAGATCTAGCATGAAATTCATGGAGATGGATTCCCAAGGTTGAATAGGAGTAGGCAGAGGAATATATAGACCTTTCTTCTTGATGGTTGGTTTGGAAATAGTGCATACAATACAAGATATGATGTAATTTCCAAAATCATGTCGAAGGTTCGACCAATAAAAGTACTTTTGCAACATTGCCATTGTTTTCTCTACTTTGAAATGTCCAACGAACCAACTATAGTGCGCCTCCCAAACAATCTTGGTACACTCACTTGAAGGAACACAAATGTGTCCCATGTGGCATAATAGTGCATCCTAGAGGTAAAAATTTGGAAGTTTCTTGCCTTTGAGGAGCATCTGGAATGTGTTGTCAAATTTTGGATCCCTCTTGTAAATATGTGACCACCTCGAAGTCTCGTGCCTACAAGAGTCAAGCACAATGATCAGTGCCATGACTGGCAGTTGACAGAGGCAGCCTGCAACATTATTGGTGCTGCCCTTCTTTTACTTAATGTTTAAATGGAACTGTTACAGGTATGTGGACCATTTCTGAGGGTGGTTGTTATGTAACTTCCCTTGTGTCCGTATGAACTGAAGGGGTCGGTGGTCTGTGTGGATGATCGTTTCCTTCCCTAGAATGTAATGCTTCCTTTGTCGGTAGGCCTACACAATGGAATACATCTCTTTTTCATAGGTGGGATAATTTTATACTGTGTCTGAAAGTGTCTTACTTTGATAGGCCACTACATGCCCTTGTGGAATAAGAACTACAATAATAACATAATCAGAGGCGTATGTCTCAATCTCAAATGGCTACTATAGGTTTTCTAATGTAAGAACTGGTGCAAAGAAAAGGCGATGCTTTAAGTCGGAAAACACCTTCTGTTGGGATTCAGATGAAAAGAAATTTTCTTTCGCTTTGCCCTTGGTGACTTGACTTAAAGGCCAACTGATATGAGATAACCCCAACATGAACCTGTAGTAGAAATTGGCAAGACTCGGAAAGCTACAAAGATTTGTAAAAGTGGTTGGTACTGGCCAATCTCGAATGAGTTGTATCTTATTTGGGTCCACATGCACACAACACTCATCAATGATGTACCCTAGATATTGAACCTGAGTCATACCAAAAGTGCATTTCTCCAAATTGGCAGCTATGGCATACATTTGATGTCTTTATTTTCCTGAATATATCGCAACCAGGATGGATGAAACTAGATTCGGGGTCTTCAAACTCATTCAATCTTCGCTCGATGTACAAGTCGATCCATGTGAAAAGATGTTTTGAAGTCGAACATGGAAAGACGTCGCCTAATTACCAGCCAATGATGTAAGTTGTTAACAGGCGTGAGAGGAATCACAATAATGATAATGACCCTCAAGGTACAACAGTACAAAACACGTGGTGTGAATATATGATTCGATGTCAAACACCACGTAAAATCTTTTGGTCAAAGGCCATTGAGGTAAACCTATCGGCGAAAGTGAGAAATTTGCCATTGAGGCATGCAAGCTTCAAAGTACTGAAAGGGTTGTTCCTAAGTCAACTTCTTGGATAATGAGCTGATGTCGACAAGAAGTGACCCATCGTAGGAGGGCCTTAATGAATCCCACATCTACGATGCGAAATGAAGCAAATGATTTTCGGGAGGTGAAAACAATATGATGATACAAGGTTCAGGAATGGCGGTCATGAAAAATGGAGAGTGAAGGTATTGTAGTGGATGAGGTGTTAGCTGGGTTGGTGAATTCTCTAAATGACTTCTCTTGAACATATCTACGATAGTGAAATGGATTGGTAGCATTAACCCCAAAAATGGATGGTATGGAGGACCAATGGTAATGTGACCAGTGAACGGAATAACCCAACCCGACTCAATCATGGTGATGGAGTGAAAGTGTCATGTTCAAGAGCGACCTGATACCAATGAAGTTCTTCAAGTTTTCTTCCCTTTTTCCTCAGTCATTGTTGACCAGTACCTCTTTATTTTTGTCAAGCTTGAGGAGGATAACATATGCTTGTTCTATAATTTTTCCTTCGGGCAAACCTGTCACTATGTTTTAGCGAGCCTAGCGACAGTGAAGCTCGCTCTTGTCTGAATGGACAAGTTTGTCGCTATTGTTTTAATGAGTTTAACGACAAAGATAAGTCCTTTTCATGTTTAGAGAGTTTGAAAAGGGACGAAAAGGAAACTCTAGTAGTCCTTTTTCATGGCATAATCCCTTAAGTCTGAAAAAGTATAAAATAATACGAAAGGGATGACTTTTAGATAGTTTTAGCGAGCTGAAAAGACAAGTGCTCGATATTTTTGTGGAATGATCCCTCAGGTCCAAAAAGATTAAAATGTAGAGGAGGGATGGCACTTCCCTTTACTTTAACGAGCTGGAAAGGCCAATAGCTCGACAATATTTTCATATTTTACGAGTCTAAAAAGAGCTTAAAAGAGACTCGTTTTTGAGAAACTAGTGATGTTTTTAGGTAGCACTTGGTTCCAGGTAAGTTTGGAACTTCTCAAACATGGTTGTGTAAAGAGGGTGGCTAATGGAATCACTCATCGTAACTGTTCCTCAAAAGGGTAAACTATCAAGTGGAAGCATATGATCTGCCAAAAGAAAGGAGGTGATGGTAAGAACACAACCAAGGCTCAAAAGGCTGATAGAAATGCAATCACAAAGGTTATTTGCTGAGGGTGGATTCACTTTTTAATGAGCTTGAATCTTTAGAAACTATGCTTAGTGGCGGGTTTATTTTTTAACGAGTTTGAACCCTGCGGTAACATTGCTCATTGCTAGGTTTTTTTTTTTTTAACGAGCTTGAACTTTGTAGAAACATTGCTCATTCCAGTCATCTTTAAAGATGTCTCTTATTAGTAGGTTCATTTTTTAGTGAGCTTGCCCCATGTGAAACTTTGCTCCTTGTCTTTTCATGTAGGCTAGAAACGATCAAACTACAGAACTAACTACACTAACAGGTAAGAACTACTGAGGTTAGGTAGGATAGTTTTGTCTTTCGTCTAGATAAAACATTTCCTTTGCTTTGCCTGTGTGTCATTGACAAAGGTGAATGGTGGATCAGACCAATCACCTAACCTAAGAAGTTGTTACTAGGAGCTAAACTAAAACACTGTAAGGCTAGTCGCTTTTCACTTGCATAAAAACATTTGCATGCCCCCATGTATAAAGAAAAGTAGAGTTTCCAAGTCAGCGTATGGAAGTCTTTGCATTTAAGCAATATTGTTTTGTCTGTGGAGCAGAAAAAACACTTCCTTGGCTTTTTCCATCGAAATAGACAAGGGTGAATGGTGTGAGCTTCCAATAACATAAGCTTCAAGTTTCAGACTGATACTCAAATCCTACAAGGACATGGTGTTTCAGATCAATGATATTTCAGACTGATACTCAAATCCTACAAGGAAATGGTGTTTTATATCAATCCTATATCCTACAAGGAAATCTATCTTTTCAGCTGGGTTCGCCTACCGAAGTGGACCAGGGCGCATGCCCCCTGAGTTTTCTTACATACCCCGAATCACTCACGGTAATTAGGTGGATGAAATGGAGGTTGAAGAGACATTCCTTGTGTAAAGAGACCATTTAGGGATGGTGTTTGACTCGTAGCCATGTTTGAATTGGGAAATGAAAGCTGGTCGACAAGTTGCACCATTCTACCTTCATGCCGGAAACACATCACCCGAAAGAGTGTGGAAACAATAGCTCCCATGCTGTAAACATAGTCACGCCAAAGGAGTAGATTGTAATCTAGTGGCCCTTGGACTACCATCATGTTCAAGTGAATGGTTTTCCTTCTCAAAGTTATAGGAAAATTTGGACGGATCCCTAACGGTTGACCGGTTCCTTTATTGAAGCCTGACAAATTTCAATTCTCAGGTAGAAGCGATGGCGAACCAAGTACTTTCCAAGAAGTTGAGGAAAGGATACTCATGGAAGCCCCTTCATCTATGATAATTCTAGAAATGATCATTCTGTAAACTTGTAGTATGATTTGGAATGGTACATTAGATGGAATGTGGGGTCCCGCTAGTAGATTCCAATCGAAGGAAACGACCAGATTGCTTGGAGGGGGGACCAAACAAATGGCTGGATGAATCTCTTGAAATGGGGAAATTCCTTCCCATGGTAAAGGAATGGGTATATTTCCCCCATGTTCACCAAAATATGTATTAACAAAAGGAATTTGAACGGTGTTGTTCTCGTTCTCTTTGGAAACTATATTATTTGAAGGTGGACCTTCTGAAGGCAAGACTGGGTCGGTTGCCGTCCCGACCTGTTGACTTTGGTTCGGTCTATGCTAGAGACGTATTACGACATCATGAAACCTGATAACTATCATTTTCATCGAAGGTTGGGTGATTCCTCCCGTGTGTTGCAGGTGAGATGCATCCCTGTTTCCCTTAAGGATAGGTGCAATGACTGAATGATACTATTTCCTTCTCTGGAATTTGGTTTTTTCTTCTTTGTTTTCAGCTCTATTAAGTAGTTTTGCTGCTTATGATCAGTATATCATTGCTGAAGCCTTCTTCCTTTACATTATTCAACCTCCATTGATTAGGAATTGTGAATGTTTTTTATGTGTTTTTCATCATTTACAGTCCTCCTTTATCAAGAATAGCTTAATTGAACTGTTGTCTTTTGATTCAAAAGTGTTGTAACTGTTGTTTTGAGTCAAGAAGAAGAGTGTCGTAAAGTATTCCTCTTCTAGATAGTTGATTGTACTTTTGTCATTGTATTTGATTTGAATTGTCAATATTTGAAGTGTCGAAAGCAGTTTTCCATTCAAAATCGAAAGTGTCTTTTTAGTCTTCCTTTAATTTTGAAAAGAAATTGTTGAAGTGTCACTTTGAAGAAAATAGTTCAGATTTATACTTAGTTTTCCTTTTTGGCATTCTCACATTAAGGAAGCGGAAAAACAAATACATGCATGTGCATTTGCATTTAGACTGCATGCAAAAAATGATTTAGGAAAAGTGCATTTTAGTGTGTTGTCTCTGCTCCCTGTTGAAAGAATCACACTCTTCTTTCCTTAGTAGCTAAGATTTTCATTGCTAAAAGAAAACAAATGACTATTTATCATTTTAGATTGCATATTTAGGAATTTTACATCTACATCACACAGTGAACCTTGAAAGAAAAACTTCTAATAAAGATCAACAAGGTAAGAGGTCCTCAGGGGTAAGAGACCCCCAGTTAACCTGTTGTGTATAAAACAGTTAGACCCAAATGGACAGCCATGAGGTTGAGAGTCAAGTCTTCCCCTCCAGGCCCACACGGTCACACATACCATGTGGTAAACCTCCCATTGAGGCAAGAAAAAGTCTCCATGGCTCCCTAACGTCTGCGGTCATAGAACAAGTGATACCATCAGCCCTAACCAGATGGACAACCGTGAGGTTGAGAGTCATGTTTGTCTCCCTCCAGGCCCACATGATCATCCTTGAATCCATGTGGTAAACCTCCCACTGAGGCAAGGTAGAAAATCATTCATGGCTCCCTAACATCAGCCCTTTAAAGAACTATACAATAGGTTAGGGGACAATCATTGACTGGGTTGATGAGTAGGCCCCATTGACCCACATGCTTTTATCCTATGAGCTTGTGAAGTCAAGCTCAGTATGGCAAGCCTACTTCCATCAACCCTAACCCTTCCTGTTTGTGTGTTCAGAGTGTTTTTAGGTTGGGAATTCCACCCTATGCTTGATTGTTGTTGAAGTTTTCAAAGAAGTGCCTAAACTCTAGGAAATTTGAGAAAAGCATGACATCGGTGAGGCAACACTCTATTAGCTAGTTCCCTCCTAATTAGAGCCAGGGTCTAGGCCCTATCTCAAATAGAAATAGGAACAGACATTGACCTTGGCCTAGAGGTAGGAGTTGATGGATGGTTGGGCCAAAGGCTCAAGGCTCAAGGTTGGGTGTCCCAATAAGGTGGGCCGAAGGCTCAAGGCTCAAGGTGGGGCCCCATCAATTTCCCTTCGGGTCCATACCGGACCAAAGTCAACCTTCGATGAAACAATAGTTACCAGGTTTTATGACGCCAGAATACGTCTCTAGCCTAGACTTCTAGATGTTGTGTGTTAGGTTCCAAAGAATTTTTATGTTCATTGAGGTTTATTTTAGAGTTGACCTTTCTTAGAAGTTTGTCTTTCAAGGTTCACCGCATGATGTAGATGTAAAATTCCTAAATATGCAATCTAAAATGATAAAAAATCATTTTTTTTTCTTTTAGCAATGAAAATCCTAGCTAATAAGGAAAGAAGAGTGAAATTATTTCAACAGAGAGTAGAGAGCACACACTAAATGCACTTTTCCTAAATCATTTTCCACATGCAGTCTAAATGCAAATGCACATGCATGTATTTTTTTTTTTTCGCTTCCTTAATGTGAGAATGTCGAAAAGGAAAATTAAGTATAGATCTGAACTATTTTCTTCAAAGAAACACTTCAACAATTTCTTTTCAAAATGAAAGGAAGACTAAAATGACACTTTCGATTTCGAATGGAAAACTGCTTTTGACACTTCAAATATTGAAAATTCAAATCAAATACAATGACAAAAGTACAATCAACTATCTAGAAGAGGAAGACTTTGCGACACTCTTCTTCTTGACTCAAAACGACAGTTATGACACTTTTTAATCAAAAGACGATAGTTCGATTAAGCTACTCTTGACAAAGGAGGACTGTAAATGATGAAAAACACATAAAAAACATTCACAATTCCTGATCAATGGAGGCTGAATAATGTAAAGGAAGAAGGCTTTAGCAATGCTATAATAATCATAAGAAACAAAACTACTAAATAGAGCTGAAAACAAAGAAGAAAAAACCAAATTCCAGAGAAGGAAACAGTATCATTCAGTCATCGCACCTATCCTTAACGAAAACAAGGATGCATCTCACCTGCAGCATATGGGAGGAATCATCCAATCTTTGATGAAAATGATAGTTACTAGGTTTTAAACACCGGAATACGTCTCTAGCCTAGACTTCTAGATGTTGTGCGTTAGGTTCCAAAGCGTTTTTATGTTTATTTTAGAGTTGATCTTTCTTAGAAGCTTGTCTTTCAAGGTTCACCGCATGATGTAGATGTAAAATTCCTAAATATGCAATCTAAAATGATAAACAATCGTTTTTTTCTTTTATCAATGAAAATCCTAGCTACTAAGGAAAGAAGAGTGCAATTCTTTCAACAGAGAGTAGAGAGCACACAAATGCACTTTTCCTAAATCATTTTCCACATGCAGTCTAAATGCAAATGCACATGCATGTATTTGTTTTTCTGCTTCCTTAATGTGAGAATGCCAAAAAGGAAAACTAAGTACAGATCTGAACTATTTTCTTCAAAGCAACACTTCAACAATTTCTTTTCAAAATGAAAGGAAGACTAAAACGACACTTTTGATTTCGAATGGAAAACTGCTTTTGACACTTCAAATATTGACAATTCAAATCAAATACAATGAAAAAAGTACAATCAACTATCTAGAAGAGGAAGAATTTACGACACTCTTCTTCTTGACTCAAAATGACAATTATGAGACTTTTGAATCAAAAGACGATAGTTCGATTAAGCTACTCTTGACAAAGGAGCACTGTAAATGATGAAAACACATAAAAAAATTTCACAATTCCTAATCAATGGAGGCTGAATAATGTAAAGGAAGAAGGCTTCAACAATTATATATTGATCATAAGCAGCAAAACTACTACATAGAGCTGAAAACAAAGAAGAAAAAACCAAATTCCAGAGAAGGAAACAATATCATTCAGTCATCGCACCTGTCCTTAAGGGAAACATGGATGCATCTCACCTACAACACATGGGAGGTGTGATGCATCCAGGTTGCTAGTTACAGACAGTGCGATGGACCAGGGAACGAAACTGAGCTTGGTTTTTGCTCAAAATTTGCAGCTAAGTTCAGTGATCTAGGCTGAGCTATGATGGACAGTAAAAATAAAGTATAGGGGTATGATCTTATGAGGTTATTGAGCTACCACCAGGGCACTTAGGATGTTTTCAAGTCAGATGTTCAATTCATAAACCAACCTAGAGATTGATTGAAGCAACATTGATCTACTTTGCAGTTGCATAGCAAAAGCAGTTCAAAGGCTAGTTGGCTTAACTTCAGGCTCCATCTGTAGTTTATAAACCGAATAAAAATAACAAACAAATAAACTATTCGCTTCGTAGCGGAGTTGATATTTTGTTTCCAGGAAAACTAGTGTCTATTTGATCTGCTAGTCCCACTAAGACGGGTAGCTATCTTAAAAACAAACAATTCAAAGTAACTTGTGCTTTCCTTTATGTATGATAGATAAGAGAGAAGCAGAGAGCACCAACCTTAATCTTTCTCTTGGCTCCTTGCTTTTTTCCTCTCTCCTTTGATAGATCTTATCACTCCTTTCTCACATGCTTTAAAGAACACCTGTAGAGGCAAAGCAATAAAACACCATCAAAGCATAGAGATCTAAAATACCATAAAAAATGTAGAATCAGAAGTACATTAACCATACAATCGCATTCACAAACACAAGATTCACAAATACACAAGTATATGGAGGAAAACTCAAATAACTTTATTGATAGTAGAAGTAGAAGAGAGGATTACAAGCCAACTGTCTAATCCAACATCATCCTCCCAGCATGAAATCCCTCTTCACCTCATGAAAGGCAAATCACCCAACAATACAATGTCTCAAAGAGAAACCAACAACACTTCCTTACAAATTACAAAATTCCAACCTTTAGATCTCTGTGATGAGGGATCAATTTATAGATATTTGCAGAGGGGGTGAGTCAGCTTCTGGGTTTTTGATTAGTGTCATTTCACTGATATTCTTGGTTCCACTTGGAGATTTTCATGATCTCTTACTCATCCCTAGGCGAATTCAGAGAGGCAAGTGTCATATGAGAAGTTTCTAGAAGATTCTCTGGGTTTCCACTTAGAAAAATGTCTCTGCCATTTGTCTACTCTCGCCCATATCACCCCACAGAAGGCTCTTTCAGTATGCATTGCACCTGGCTAGTGTAGCAGTTAGTATGCATCACACCCTAAGCATGGAGCAGTCTGTATGGGTTAGTTTTGGCCAGTTCCGAGTGGTTTTTCACGTGGAACTTCCCGGAATTGATGTTCAGTTGACCATGATCCTTTAGGGTATGAAACAACACTTTTAGGGGGTTTAAGAGCCCTTGGTTTATCGACATATGTGATTGGGGTTTCAGTGCCCAAATATGTCTATAACAGGTAAGTGCTTGCTTCTCACCTAGAAATCCCTTGACAGGTAATGGTGAGATATGCGGTAAAGCCTGAAGAATCCCTTATTGTTTTGTTGTGAGTCTCACATTCATGCTTGGAATATGGCACCAGGGTGATTGGATGAAAGAAATATTTGGTTAAGCCCAATCTATGGTTGGGTGGTACATGGAAGTCCTTAACCAAGTTGGATTTTGCATGTGTTAATAAAATCTCTTTTCCTCTTGCACTTCATGAGTATTTATACTTGTTATTATGTGGCTTTGATAGTTGTTCTATCATTGTTATTATTCATGTTATATGTTGGTTATAAGCATGGTTTTATGACATACTTTAGTTATGGTTTTCATCATGTTTTTATTGGTAAATGAATGTATGACCAAATACATGATAATAAAACTATTGTGAGATGGCATCAAACCTGCTTAACGATTTTAAGATAAGTATGAGATCCCTATGTTCAGATATGTAATTATGACCTGTAGACTACATGTTCAATATGTGTTTCATGAAATTCCTATTTTGGTTAGGCCTTGTTAGGATAGGTTCTTGTCTAAGTTTCATATTAATGGATTTATCCTTGTGTCATTCATAATTTTGGAAAGTTATATCAAGTTCTGGGCAGAGGTCTAGATGCTAGCCCTATAAAAGTGGCTTAGATCTCAAGGTCACAAACACAAAATTGGGTAATTTAGACTATAGTTGCTGGGAGGCAAGGTTATCCATGTGATTGGAGGTTTACAGTCACTAGCTTGCCTTGTTATGAAAGTGACTAGGAGTCCAGGTCAGTGAAAAAGTAGACTAGCTCAGGGTCTGGGCGCCTGGAGTGGTTGTTTAGCTTTTGGGGTTCCTGTAGCTCTTAAGGGAGGTCAACAAAGTTTTGGTTGGGAGATTCCAATTCCTTAACTGTACTTAGGAGGTTGATTCATATCATATTAACTCTTTGTCACATATTTACCTTGGTGGATAGGTGAACTTGGGTAAGTGTGGGAGGAGGGTGTTACAAGGTGGTATCAGAGCAGGTTGCACTCTCTTTAGGTGTTATTTGATACTACATAGTGGTATATAAGCTCCCAGGTTCAACAGTTGGACTAGATGGGGAGAATGTTTTTTTCATGCATGCATGTCAGTTGTATATGTATTTGTTATGCATGTCATTGTCTATATGTTTCTTATGCATGCAATGTTATGGTCATGGTTTTTGTGCATGAGATCATGGTATGCAGTTGGTATTGTCATGCATGAGGTTGATATATTATTATGATTATACATGTATCATGCTAATCGGGTTGATCTTGCAGATGAGATAGCCTTCCCTGAACTTCAGTGAGGCATGTTGAGTATGCTTATATTTTGGTTTATTTGACATGATATGTTTGCAGGAGAAGAAGATCAAAGATGACAAGAAAAATGGTGGACTACATTTCACGCGATTCTCCCTATAGATCAAATGTGCAACATGGTGATGAGTACTCCCCTCACATAGTAGACACATTGAGGAGTTTGAAAGAATAAATAATAAGTTTCAAAGAATATAATGACATAATCATTTAGTCATTAGAGAGACTTTCCAGGGCACAAGAGAAAGAAGCAGAGGTCAATGCAGTTATCCTTCAACATTTTTCAAACTTGCAGAGATAAGGACCACTTAGGATCAGTCATGGTCATGAGAACATGACTAGTGGAGCATATGGTAGAATATCTCATGGTGGCAACATGTCAGATAAAGATGAAACGATCAGAGCTGACAAGTTCTTGGATACACCTGATAGGAGGGGTAATGGACATGGGGTTTACTCTAGTTCTGGTTCATTCAAGCATCATGGTCATCATCACTATCATCCTTACATGAGGGGTGGTAGGGGATATTTTCCGGATGAGTTCAAGAAATAAAATCCACCTACATTTGATGGAGAGTTGAAGAAGCTAGAAGATGCAAAGGCATGATTACTTGGGATGAAGAATTTATTTGAGTTGCAGGATTACACCAAGAACATGAAGACCATGATAGCTATTTTCAGCCTCAAAGGGAAAGTATACATTTGGTGGGAAGATGTGAAGTGGGTCAAATACATTAGGATAGGGAAGTTGAGTTGGAATGAATTCAAGAGACTCTTGAGGAAGAAGTAATTGTCAGAGAGGTACTGTGATAGTAAATCCAAGGAGCTATATGAGCTAAAGATGGGATCAATGACAGATGACGAGTACACAACTATGTTCTTGAAGTTATTGAGGTATGTACTGTATCTTAAGGATGAGAAGGCCAAGGTTCAAATATTTTTTAGTGGATTACCATTAGAATTTAAGGATTGGATTGATTATGATGAGCCTCCATCATTGGAAGAAGTCATTAGGAAATTGAAGCATTTTTATGAGAAATCAAAGTGTAAGAATAGATCTAATAAAGGTTGGAAAGGGAATGACAAGACTAAAGGTAAATCGCCACCAAAGTGAACAAGACTAAAGGTTGCAAGTGAGAATGAAAACATTCTTCCTTACAAGAAGTTTAATGCAGTTGAGAAGGGACATGGGTTGCAGCGTAGAGAGTAGCATAATATAGGTAGTGGTATGGGACAATTGTAGTATTTGATATATGGTAAGGAGAATCTCAAGAAGGATTTTTTTTCGTATCAAGGTGGCAGGCCTTAGATATACAGTGCACATAAGGCACAGACAGTTGGGGATTTTGGAAAAAGTATTCCTCAAATCTATGTGGCATTGGATAACTAGCAAACGAGCCACTAGGAATATATTATTGAGATGGACAAGAAGCTCTATGATCAAGTTGTTTATATTTTGATTGACCCTAGATATAATTATAGTTATGTTTACCCTAACTTAGTGCATAAGTATGGTTTGAGAAAATAAGTGCATGCAAAGTCTTGGTTAGTGTAGTTGGCTACATGTACTAAGAAGAGTTTTCATTATTGTTTAAGATCTTACCCATTTGGGTTTAACAATATGCCTACATAAACGTATCTGAATGTACTTTCATTGGGATCATACAATATGCTTCTGGGTATGGATTGGTTGTATCTTCACAGGACTAAGGTGGACTGCTATGAAAAGGATATTGAGTGGTTGTATGACAATGGATAAAAAATAAGTTTGCAGGGTAAGAATAAGGTAACATCAATTAGAATGGTTACAAATTCTAGGAAACATACAGTCGCAGGAAAGGGTGTGTATTATTTGTAGTACATATTTCTAGTGATAAAGGTAAGGATGTTGATGATGGAAACATCTTGAAGAGGTACCCGATATTGCAACAATTTTAGGATGTATTCCAAACAATGATTTCAAAGTTGCCTCCTCATAGGGAAGTGGTCTTCTCTATTGAGTTGGTACTAGGGGTAGCACTAGCATCAAAGACACCATACAAAATGAGCACACTAGAATTAGTGGAGTTGAAGTTGCGGTTGAAGGAAATGCTTGAAATGGGATACATAAGGCCAAGTGTGTCGCCTTGGGGTGCACCCACGTTGTTTGTGAAGAAAAAGTATGACACTCTTAGTTTGTGTATTGATTACAGACAATTGAACAAGGTGATGATCAAGAACTAGTACCCTTTATCGATGATTGATGACTTGTTTGATCAGTTAAAGGGAGAAACAATGTTCTCGAATATTGATTTGAGATTTAGATATGATCAGGTACACACCAAAGAAGAGGACATCTACAGGATTTCTTTCCAGACCAAGTATGGGAATTATGAGTTTGTTATAGTTCCTTTAGGTTTGACTAATGATCCAAGCACTTTCATGTGTTTGCTTAATAGTGTGTTGCATCCTTATCTCGAAAAGTTTGCTATTGTATTCATTGATGATAAATTGATATATTTTAAGAATGAGGAATAGCATGCCTAACACTTAGCAACAATATTAAGATTGATAAGAGAGCATCAGTTGTATGCCAAGCTTATAAAATGCAGTTTCTTTTAGAAAAATGTACATTACTTGGGGCATGTTGTTTCCAAGGAACGAATAATAGTGGATCCAGAAAAGATCAGAGCTATCGTAGAATGGGTCACTCCTAGAAATTTGTATGAGGTCAGATCAATCATGGTTTTAGCATGTTACTACAGGAGGTTCATCATTAAATTTTCACGAAATTCATATCCTATTACACTGTTTCATAGGAAAGGAAAGAAATTTGAATGGACAGAGGAATGTGCAATAAGTTTTGAGCAGTTGAAGTAGTTGTTGACAAATGATCCAGTTCTCAAGCTTGCATATCCAGATAAAGAGTTTGTGGTATGTACAAATGTTCACAAGCGAGGAATTGGTGGAGTCCTAATGTAGGAGGGAAAATTGGTATGCTATGAATCAATGAAGCTGAATGAGAATGAGTAGAACTATGTGACACATGATATTGAGTTGGTGGAAGTCATTCATGCATTAAAGATGTGGGGGAACTATCTTCTTGATAGGAGGTTTGTGTTGATGAGTGATCATAGTGGGTTGAGATATTTATTTGACCAACCTAATTTGAATGCCAGGAAATCTAGATGGCTGGCCATGATTAGTGAGTTTGACTTCAAGATCAGGTACATTAAAGGAAAAGAGAACATGGTTGTAGACGCTCTTAGAAGAATAGTACATGTCAATCACTTAGTAGTTATGAGTTCTTATGGGACATATTTATAGGATCAAATCTTACAAGTAGGACAATAGGGTGATAGGCACCAACAAATTAAGCCCAAGTTACAACAATAGGGTACAAGTGAACATGATGTGGACTATCATGTCACGGTAGATGGTTTGGTCATATTTAGGGACATGATCTATGTGCTGGACAATATAAAGCTCAAGCAGCTTATATTGTGGGAATTTCATGTTAAGCCATACTCAGGTCATGTAGGATATCAAAAGACTCTAACAGAACTTGTGAGGAAATTCTACTATTGACTGAATTTGAAGAATGAGGTAGTTGGGTTTGTGGCAAGGTGTTTGGATTGTTAGTAGGTAAAATCTAAGTGTGAGTATCCAGGTGTTTTAATACAACTGATTTTGATTCTAGAATGGAAATTGGAGGCCATTTCTATGGATTTGATCACGTGTTTGCCGAAGAAATCTAAACATCATGATTCCATTATGGTTGTGGTTGACAGGTTGACTAAGGTAGCTCACTTCATAGTGGTTAAGTATACTTATTCAACTAGTGAGTTAGCATAAGTATTCGTCAGGGAGATAATGAGGTTGCATGTTATTTTGAAGAAGATTGTGTTAGACAAAGATGCTAACTTCACTTCTAGGTTCTAGTTATTTGTAGGCTTTGGTACAAAATTGGCCTTTAGTACAAATTATCATCCACTAACATATGAACAGACAAATATGGTCAACAAGATTCTAAAAGACATGATGAGAATGTATGTTATGCATCAACAACATAAGTGGGAAGAGTATCTTCCATTGATAAATTTTACTTACAATATGGGTATTAGGAGTCACCGAGGATGAGTTTGTTTGAGGAACTTTATGGGAAGAGTTTTAATACTCCTATCAGTTGGAGTGATCTAGTGAACGGGGTACTGATTGAACCAGACATGTTGGCAGAGATGGAATACGAAATGCAGGTAATCAAGAAGAATATAAAGGTAGCACATGATAGGTAGAAGAGCCATGTAGATCAACATAGGTTGTTTAAGGAATTTTAAGTTGGGGAATAGGTGTACTTGACATAAATCCCAAGAAAATCTTCTTGAGGATTGGGTCATGTGCGAAGCTGGCACCTCGGTATTGTGGGCCTTTTGAGATCCTTGAGAGGATTGGACTAGTAGCCTATTGACTTGCACTGCCTCCAACAGTGAAAGTCCATGATGTTTTCCATGTGTCATTTCTTAAGAAGTATGTGAAATATGTTGATCATGTTATTTATTGGTCTATATTGCAGGTGGAACCATAAGGAGAATGCCAACCAGAACCTCAGTGCATTTTGCAATGGAAACAACTCATGCTCCCAAATCAAGCAATTGAGTACGTTAAAGTGAAGTGGAAGCACTTTAGGCCCAATGAAGCTACATGGGAGATGGTTGATAAGATGCAAGCTATGTATCCTTCTCTATTCATTGGTTGAGCAGATGTGCTTTGGTATATGTTTTGATGTTGTGTTTTGGTTATGTCTATATATGCATATGTTCTAAATACACATCGAGCTATGTTATAAAGCTCTAATAAGTGGTATGGTGTTCATGATATGTTGGTTATGTTTTCAATAGATGGATATGATGTAAATGCCACATCAAGTTGTGTTATAAAGATCCATAGGAATCATGTTTTTTTGGTTTATAAGTGCCATTGAACACCGTGGAGGGTGTTCCCCCAAGGAGGAGGGTTCTATAACATCCGTGGTAAAAAATCCATGTAATAACATTAATAAAGGAAAAATAAGACCAAGGTCATGAGACATGTATTCCAAGCTGAATGTTGGAAAAACATCCTAGTGGGTGTTTATTTCGTTTATTATGGCTAACAAAATTGGCAAAGGCAGTGACAAAGGCATTGAAAAGGAAATGAGGCATTAATTGACATTTTATTTATGAAAATAATGGAAAATAGGAGAAAACGAAGGTGCAATGTCACATGTTTCATGTGAGGAGGAAAATGAAGGAAAATAGAGGCTTCATTGATAGAAAGGCTTCCGAGGATCAATTCACAACCTTTTGTAATTTTGGAGATCTCTATTTATTCTCTCTCTCTCTCTCTCTCTCTCTCATACTCTTGCAGACAAAGAATTCTTGGAGCACTCTAGCATTGGAGAAAGTAAGGCCAAGGAAGGACAAGAAAGAAAAGATTAAGCAAGGAAGAATTGGATCAAAAAACTATAGTGGGATTACTTGTAGGTATCGATTTCTATGTATGATTTCCTTTCTAGTTTTGGAATGCATGGTACATGCATGTGTGTATTTGGTTATCTTGCTATCATTGGCATGGTATTCTCTAGGTGCGACAATGGTTTCAACTTTTCCTTACCATTTTCAGATAGCCAGATGTGATGGGGTTCTTTCATTTGGTTGAGATTTGGATTGCCATATGGTTTTGGAACTGGGTGAGGTGGTCTCAGGGAAACTCCCAAGGGCCTAGGAATCCTTTGACTAGTAATGGCGAGATACACAGTAAAGACTGAGGGTGGAGACAAGAAAATTACTCAAGGTATTGGTGAATAAATCCAGAGGCATCCATGCTTATTTAAGGCCTAATGATCCCTTTACCGGTTTTGGTGGGATTGAGGTAAAGCATAGTGTTTTGTTTGGGCCTAGGAATGCCTTGACTAATATTGGTGGGATTGTGGTAAAGCCTATTTGGGCAGATGCTTGCATCTGGCTTAGAAATACATTGATCAATAATGATGGGATATGTGGTAAAACTTGATGAATCTCTAGTTGTTTTGTTGTGAGTCCCACATTCATGCTTAGAATATGGCACGTGGGTGATTGGATGAAAGAAATATCTAGTTTAGCCCAATCTATGGTTGGATGGTACGTGGAAGTCCCTGACTTGGTTGGATTTATTGGGTATGTGTTATATTCTTTCCATGACTAGTTGCACACATTGGCCCCCCCTGTTTGTTGTGCTAGGCGTAGCAGGGGGATGTAGCCCCCTGCATGGTGTCCGGGGCAATGCCCTGAGATTTTTTTTTCCTATATATATGTGGAACCAAGGATGGGGGGCATACATAAAGATGGTGGGAAGACCTACCCATGGTTTTGTGCATGGGTTTTGCATATGGTTTTGGGCATGATGGTTTTCTGCCCATGGTATTTTGTAGATTTGGTCAAGGGAACTAAGGTTATTTTCTAATCCAGGGTTAATGGATTGGTGTTTATGAATGCTTCGACATGTATATATATGTATTGTAACATTGAAAGGAATATAATGAAAAATCAATCTGATAGTCTTGGTTTTGGGATCTAGGGGAAAATCTATGTGTATATTTATTTTATGATCTTGCCATTGTATATTTTTGTATTAAGAATTCGTATGCAGGTAGTTTCTGTACAAGGCTAAAAACTACAAGATTTTTCATATGTTAATAAGAGCTCTTTTCCTCTTGCATTTCATGAGTACTTATACTTATTATTATGTGGCTTTGATCGTTGTTCTATCATTATTATTATTATGATTATATGTTAGTTATAAGCATGGTTTTATGACATAATTTAGTAATAACTATCATCATGTTTTGATTGGTAAATGAATGGTTAATTAATGTATGACCTAATAGATGATAATGCAACTATTGTGAGAGGGAATCATACCTTCTTGACGTTTTTCAGATAAGTATGAGACCCTTATGTTCAATATATACGTAATTATGACCTGCAAACAGCATGTTCACCATGTGTTTGATGAAATGTTTGTCTTGGTTAGGCCTTGTTAAGCCATGATATTGTCTAAGTTTTGCATTAATGGATTTGTCCTTCTGTCATTCATCATTCTCGAATTTTCTATCAACTTTTGGGTAGAGGTATGGATCCTAGCCCTGAAAAAGTGGCTCAGATATCAGGGTCACATGCACATAACTGGGTAATTTATACTGTAGTCACTGGGAGGCATGGTTATCCATGTTACTGGAGATTTATGGTTGATGGATTTCCTTTTTATGCAAGTGACTAGGAGTCCTGGTAAGTGAAAAATAAGTCTAGCTCAGGATTTGGGCACCTGAAGTGGTTTTTTAGCTTCTGGGGGTCCTATAGCTCCTTAGGGAGGTCAATAAAGTTTTGGTTGAGCAATTTCACTTCCTTAACTGTAGCTAGGAGGTTGAGTCATATCATAGTAACTATTCGTCACATATTTATCTCGGTGGACTAGTGAACTTGGGGAAGTGTGAGAGGAGGGTGTTATAGAGGTTGTTTAGGGGGGGTGAAGGAGACCACTTGGAGAGAGAACACAATTAATTAAATAAAAATTATTAAATAGAATTGTAACATACAATAGACCAATTAATGCCAAATCTCACCCCTCCATTAGATAAAGAATACTCACTCGACATTAAATTTGAGCCATCTCTTTAGTTTAAAAAATAAATTCCTCAACCCTAATTCCAATATATACCATGTCTATCATCGTAATTAATAGTAATAGTAATAATAATATTATTAATAATATATTCATGTAATAATAGTAATAATAATAATAATAATAATAATAATATATAATAATATTTCAACCTTAATTATTAATAATATTATTATTAGTCAACTTTAATAATAGTAATATTATTATTATTATTAGCTATAATTAAATAAATAAACTTTATTTAAAAACCCTAATATTATTATTAAATATTAAACCTTATCCTAGAGTCCTAATATTATTATTATAGGTTACCAAGTTGATCATAGTCAATAATTAACAATATATTCAATAATAATAACAATGATGATGTGAATGCTCAATAATAATAATAATAAAACAACCTTATTATTATTATTCGACTTTATTAATATTGATATTATTAAACATTTTAAATCTTGATTGTGATCGACCAAGGTTGACTTTGGTTGACCAAGGTTGAAAATGTTTGACTTTAGACAACTATGGTTGACTCTAATTAAATATGGTTGATATAGTCAACCTTATCATCATTATTATTATTATTCACCTTTATTAATATTAATATTATAGGGTTGACCAAGTTCAATAATGGTCAACTATTAATATTATATTTGTTCATATAATGATAATATTAATGTTGTCAACCTTGCTATTATTATTTTTATTAGTCAACTTTATTAATATTATTAAACATTTTAAAATATTGATTGTGATCAACCAAGAATTACCTTAGTTGACTAAGGTTGACAATGTTTGACTTTGGTTAACCATGATTGACTATAATTAATTATGGTTGAGTTACATCCACTAAGGACAATTATGAGTGAACAAGGTTGACTAATGAAAGATATGGTAAACATAGGGTTGACCAAGTTTGATCGTGGTCAACTATGTAAACATTGACTATAAATGTTGACTTTGTTTGATTATGTTTGACTAACGTGGTTGACTACGTTTGATTGTTAATATTAACCAATAATATTAATAAGTGATTATGTTTGACCAAAGTTGAAGAGTGTTGACTGTCAAACATAGTCATCCACATTAGTAAATGTGTTTGACTAATTTGTAATGTCACATTGCAACATTGGAGAAATTGCAATTTAATGTAACATTGTAAAAATGTTTATCACATTGCAAAGTTGGATAGATTTATGTACCATTCCAATGTCACAACATGTTTTATTATTAATATTAATCAATAGTATTAATAGGTGATTATGTTTGACCGTAGTTGAAGAGTGTTGATTGTCAAACATATTCAAACATAGTCAACCACATTGGTAAAAATGGCTGATTAATTTTGTAATGTTGCATTGCAATGTTGGATAAATATTGTAATGTGATGTAACATTGCAACAATGTTTGTCACATTGCAACATTGGAGATATTCCTGTACCATTTTGACGTCATAATTTTAATTTTAATATTATTATTATTATTAGTCAAATTTATTAATATTAATATTGCTATTTTATTGTAACCGACCAAGGATGACCATAGTTGACTAAGATTGACAATGTTTGACTTTAGTCAACCATGGTTGAAATTGAATATAGTTGAGTTATGTTGATTGAGGACTACAATGAGTGAACAATGTTGAATATTGTTAAATATGGTAAACATAGGGTTGACCAAGTTTGAACAAGATCAATCTTTTGAACATTGACTATAAAGGTTGACTTTATTTGACTATATTTAACTAATGTGGTTGACTATGTTTGATTATTAATATTAATCAATAATAATAATAGGAAATTATGTTTGATGAAAGGCGAAGAGTGTTGATTTGCAAACATAGTCAAGCATAGTCAACCACATTAGTAAATGTGGTTCACTAATTTTGTAATGTCGCATTGCAATGTTAGATAAATTGCAATTTAATGTAAGCTTGTGACATTGGATAGATTTTTGTACCATTCCAACATCACAATATTATGATTATTAGTCAACTTTTTTATTATTAATATTGGTATTATTAAACATTTTAAATTTTGAATGTGATCGACCAAGGATGACCTTAGTTTCCTAAGGTTGATAATGCTTGACTTTGGTCAACCATGGTTGATGATAATTGAATATGGTTATGTTGACTGAGGATGACTATGAGTGACCAATGTTGAGTATTTTGAATATGGTAAACATAGGGTTGACCAAGTTTGATCATGATCAAGTATTTAAACATTGATTATAAAGATTGAATTTGTTTGACTATGTTTATTATTAATATTAATCAATAAAAATAATAGGTGATTGTGTTTGGCCGAAGTTGAGGAGTGTTGACTATCAAATATAATCAAGCATAGTCATCCACATCAGTAAATGTGGTTGACTGATTTTGTAATGTCGCATTGCGATGTAGGATAAATCACAATGTAATATAACTTTGTGACAATGTTTGTCACATTGGGATGTTGGATAGATTTTTGTATCATTCCAATGTCATAGTATTATTATTATTATTATTAAACATTTTTAAATCTTGATAGTGATTGACCAAGGATGACCTTAGTTGACTAAGGTTGACAGTGTTTGAATTTGGTTAACCATGGTTGACTATAATTGAATATTGTTGACCTTGTGTGACTATTGTTAAACATCATTGACTATGTTGTCATTATTATTAACGATTCTTTGAGTATTGTTGACCATGGTTGACTATGTTTTCCATGTTCACCCTATTTAAACATCACTGGCTACTTTTTGACTATGAATGACTATGTTCAACAGTTGTTTGACTATGGTTGACCACAATTGACTATAATTTTCCATTTTCACCATGTTTAAACATCACTCACTATGTTTTGACTATGAATGAATATGGTTAAAAATTGTATGACTATAGTTGCCCATGGTTTGACTATGGTTGATCATGATTGACTATGGTTGAACATGATTTGATTATGATTGACCATAATTTACCTATGTTCAACCATAGTTGAATGTGATTGACTATAGATGACCATGGTTTGAATATAGTTAGACTATGGTTGACCATATTTTGACTATGGTTTGTCCATAGTTGACCATGATTTGACTATGGTTACCATTACCAAACTCAATCCAGACATATCAACTTGAAGGGATCATATCCCTCCAACCAAACTATCAGAGCCTAACCCCAAGGGTGTTGAGGAGAATTGACCTCATGATCTCCCAATTGACAAGATACTTAGAAATAAAAACTCAACCAATTAAACTAACCCTCAGGTCCTATTAAACTCATTAGGGGATTTTTGAGGTAAAAAATGGGCCTCCTAAGGAAATTATAAAATAATAGTAGAAATAATAAAATAAGATTAGACTACATCATCAAATTTTAGAGGGAAGAAAGGAAAAACTATTTTATCAACTTATCTCCCTATGGATTTACTCAAATTTTGAGCGACAACACTGATTATGCATAATTTGATTCCTTATCCAAGGAGTACCCATGTTGCATACTTTCATTGGACCCCGCCACACGAAAAATGGTAAATACATGAAAAACATGTAGTAGTGTCCATTAAAAGTATGCAACATGGGTACTCCTTCGAAGAGGAATACAATTTTGCATCCAACGAGTACTCCCGCTTGAAATTTGAGTAAAACCTTAGGGAGATAAGTTGAAAATATGAGTTGAAAAAGTAGTTTTATTATTTTATTATTTTTTAATCATTTTACTTTTTTACTCCAAAAATGGTGAATCATCCCCCATGGTTGACATCATCAGCTTGAATCCTATTGGTTCTTATAAAGTTTATTTTGGTTGTACATTTTTCTTAGGAGGCTAAAATAGGAGGTCCATATCTTCTTAAAGACATAGCCTATATGATGATTACGGTCTGCTGATTAGTGTGTATTTATTTGGACTTACAAGTTATTTCACAGGGAAGCTACAACGCCATAACTTGAGTGATACAAAAAAGAATATAACTATTCGTTTATGATACAATGATTCATTGCTCATCTTAGAAATGAAATGAGTTAATGATCAAAGCCTATTTCAAAAGAGAACATTATGGAATCTAAAAATATTCACTGTAATGTTTGAGTGAAATCGAGCTCTTATAGACTGTAGGCATAATGTTTTTCCAGGGTTTTGTACATGCATCGCTAGTGCTGCGATCAAGCCCTTAAAAGTCATTATCTATTTGTGAAATTATCTATTTGTTAGATTTTCCACCAAGTTGTTGAAACAATACAAAGTCATTAGGAATTATTTGGTGCTGGAGATAGAGGGACGATGGGAAGTGATGAAGAATGGAGTGTAATATTTTCATCGGTACATTTCTTTTTCAAACAAGAAAAAAATTTCAATTTATTATATAGAGAAAATACATTGATAAGAGAATGGAGCTTCTCATTGTTGCCATAGGAAAACATTTAAACTTATACCAATCAGTCCTCTATAGAAAAATCAAGAGCTACCGTCATGCAAAAAAGAGGGAAGTTCACAATTATTGTCAAGGACCAAGATATAACAGACATGTAATAAAAAATAGAGGATAATATCCCCAGAAAATAGAGTAGGTTAGAAGTCCTCTCATGAAACCGATCTGGAGAGTTAGAGGATGTCTCGTCCCATGCATAATTTCCAGAGAAATTTCGTTGCTAAAAAAATAGACAATAGATTAAAAACAAAGGATTAGAATGCACGAAAACATCTCAGGAGACCGATTTATTAGATGAGAATGTGTCCCAACCCCTGTAAAATTCTAGTTTCATAAAACTAGAAATTGATCTGATCAAACTCTGAGTTGCATCCATCCTTGGAGCGGCAGTCGACTTTGCTGTTTTGGATCTGGTAGATGTGGGAGATGGAAACGAAATGGAACATTTCCATCAAGGCCTTTGTTCTTCTTTTCCAAGATTCAAGATTTGGAGAGTTTAAGGATCCTATGTCATTTTCCCATTTAGTGACATATATGGAGTCTCCATAAATAGTAAGTCCCTTAGGCTGAGTCAATTGGCACAGAACAATACTCCTTAGGGTCCAAGTAATTCAGCGCATGAGTTAGAGCCATATCCACAGTGCCAGTAGAATTTGTAGGAACTCTCTGGCCCTAGGTAAATTACCATACCATATCCACATAGGCCAAAAGAGGATGCCCCATCAAAAAAACCCATTGGACAAGTAGACCATATCTTCTATAGTGGAAGGGGCTTTTAGGAGTTGTGGACAAAAAGGAAAAATACTCTAAATAGTAATATATGATTCTACAGTGGGTCCTCCAGATGTTGCGCATCAGTTGTTCAAAGATTTGAGCATTCCTAGATTGCCAAATTCCCAAAGTATAAAGATTTCCAATGCCTTGTGGGTTTTATGGTCCTTTTTCCACCTGCTGAGGTAGGTGGTAATGTCTGATTGGTCCCAATCTACAGGGACATTAATCAAGTGAAGAAAATAATTCCAGATAGAAGTGGCAAAGGCACAACAAATAAAAATGTGTGTGATTCCTCTCCTGATGATAGGAAAAGATAACATCTGCTTGGTCCCTGATATCCCCTCTTGCTTAAGATTTCCCATGTAAGAATCCAATTATGTAACACCAACCAAGAAAAACACTTTAGTTTAAGTGGTAAATTCCATTTCCATGACTGAGCAAGCCATGAGAAAAACATAATTTGTTTATGAGGCTAGGAGATTACTTGATATGCCTCATGAATAATAATCTTTCCTTGCTATGAGCCATTAAACCAAATTAATCTGTCTTCTTTTGGAGAGAGGAAAATCCTAGAGAGTTTGAGATTAGTAATGTATATATTCCCTTACAGAATCATGGGATGAGTAATCACTAGCTCATATGCATCTTTCCAATGAGTGAATGAAGATGAGGAGAGATAAACATTAGCATATCTTTAATCATGAAAATTCCTTGATTATGTAGAGAAGAAGTGAGGGAAGGAGTTAATAAATGGGGATTTCTCATGCCTAAGAGTGAGTCCAAGCCAATCTCTAGGATAGATCCCAAGATGACATCCCATTTGATATTCCCAACATACCAATGTTTAGAGTGAAGGAGACTACGCCATGAATAAGATATATTAAGAGGGGCTGGAGCACCAGCATGAATCCATCCAAAGAGATCCTTGTTCTATAGATATTTAACCATAATAATTTGATTCCAAAGGCCATCACTACTGCCTGCTCACCAATTTGTTTTGAGGAGCTATGCTAAGTTGAAGGAGGTAGTATCTTTAAGGCCCCAACCACATTGATTAATAGAGAGATTGAGCATCTCTGAACTGAACGCTCCTCCTCACAGCCAAAGTAAACATAAAACAAAGACAAGGTCCAGCGCAGAAATATAAGATGAAACAACAGACCTGGATCACGCAGCTGGTTGTGAATTGAACACCGAATCTCTGCGCAGGAACAAAGCAGAAAACCTCAAAAATGCAACAGAAATTGGAACAGACAACATGTGGAGTGCCCCTCCTCACAGGTATGTAACTGATAACATCTCAATTAATAACAAGCCCAATATGGATAGGTTGGTAGTTAATAATCCAAATATTAATAATAAGTTAGATAAGATGAATATAGAGAGCAGTTATAAAAGCACTATTCAGAATAATAAGGTAGATAACTATAGAATAAAAACTAACACTAGAATTGAAAACCTGGATTCTATAACTATGAACAAGAAAGTGGTTAATATCTCCTCTTATGATCTCAAAAAGGAAGAAGCAGAGGTCCTTAACAAAGGTATAAATTTCACCTTGGCCCCTAACAAAATCCCCAATGAAGAAATCATTTGCAGCTTAGAAGATTGAATCAAGACACTTAAAGATGAAGATAAAGAACTCATTAGACAAGAGTGTGCCGTTATCCTAAGAAAAGCCAAACCTCCTAAAATAAACCTAAACCTTGAGCAACTTAAAGCCATAAAAAGTCTTAGAAATAATAATGACATTGTAATTTTGAAGGCTGACAAAGGCGGCACCACTGTCATAATGAATTATGAGGATTACGTTAACAAAATGAAAGACCACTTATATAATAGTGGTAGCTACAAGAAATTAGAGAAAAAATCCATCTCCAAAATCACGAACTTGGTAAAGAAAGCCATTAAAGAAACCAATCTTGACGATAAACTAAAAAAGCGACTGACCCCTAATAGTGAAATCACACCTCGGATTTATGGAGCCCCTAAAATACATAAAAAAGAAGTCCCCTTAAGACCTATAGTCAACACTATAGGGTCACCCACTTATGAGTTAGAAAAATATGTCACTAGCATTTTATCCCCGCTAGTTGGCAAGACTAGCTCTTACATTAAAGATTCCAATCAATTTATTAAAAATACTAAATTATATCCCGGAGATAAAATCGTTAGTTTTAACGTAGACCAGCTCTTCACCAAAATCCGATGACACTAGTGTCAACTGGCCTCATGGTGATAATGAACTTAATAAGTTTTTGAACCATCTTAATAGCATATCTGAAGACATCAAATTTACAATGTAGATAGAAGAGAATAATTGCATACCATTCTTGGACATTCTCCTCATAAGAAGAAATGATGGTTCCATAGGTCATAAAGTATTTAGAAAGAAAGCTCATACCGATAACTCCCTGCATGCTGATTCACACCACCACCCAGCTCAAAAGATGGGGGTACTGCAGACCCTCTTCACTAGAGCTTGTAGAATCTCTGATGAAAACCATACTGAAGAGGAGATTACTTACCTAAAAAGAACATTTGCCAACTTAGGGTACAACAATAAAAGCATTTTCCAAGCCATTCAAAAGGCCAAATCTGAAAATAATAAAAACAAGGCGAAAGACCCCTTGACTTCTAATGCCTACCTTCCATACATTCAAGGAGTCACTGACAAGATAGCTACAATCCTAAAAAAGAAACATATAAAGACTGCTTTCAAACCCTAGTCAACCATCAAACAAAGAATGAAATCAGTAAAGGACAACCAAGAACAACTTCAACAGAAAGGGGTGTATATCATCAATTGCTCATGTGGGGAACAATATATAGGGGAAACGTGTAGGTCTGTGAGGATTAGAATCAAAGAGCATGGTGCAGATATCCGTAATGAAAGAACCCGCTCTTCAGCCTTGGTTGAGCATGTAGGTAAAACTAATCACCATATATGCCTTGAAGACGCTAAAGTCATTGCCAATGAAGATCACCATTTCAAGCGGAAGGTTAGAGAAGCTATTTAAAACACCCGCGCAACCTTAATAGAGATGGAGGTTTGGAAATTAGCAAAAATTGGAACTCTTTGCTCACCCCCCACGAATAATTCATCTCTCCCTTCCTTCTCCTTCTCCCTCTCCCTTCCTTATCTTGGCTGTTCCTCTCTTAGTCAGGGCTTCATATAGAACCATAAGAGTTTTGACCTTTTAGCTCTTCTTTAATCAATGATAAATCTTCTTGATGCCTAATCAATCATCCTTTGACTTAATCTCTTAATACCTCCAAATAATATTACCTTTAATTAAATATATTAATTGAATAAGCAGCATAAAACTATTCACATTTTAATTTTAATCATACATAGATAATAATAAAAAACCTTATCAGCATTAAGAACATAAACATATAACATAAGTTCTCTAAAATACTTGAAAATAGGTTAAACATAGAACTTAGTAATTAACTTGATCAATTAATAAAATAACATATAACTAATTTCTCTATTTAATTTTAATAAATTAGCAACATAATAAATTAATAAATTAATAATGTAAATCAATGAATAAACATAATAATTAGCAACATAATAAACTTAGTATATATAATTTATAAATCAATAGAATTAATAAATTAATAATAGGACTTAGTAACTAATGCAATCAATTAATTAAATAACATATAACTAATTTCTCAATTTAATTTTAATTAAGTAGGAACATAATAAACTTGGTATATAAATAATAATATAAACCTCTAAAAATTAATTACGCAAGACATTAGAAATTATAAATAAATAACATAATATAATGGTACTTATTAGAATAGAACTTATTGATTAATTCAATCAACTAAATAAAATATCTTATAACTCATCACACATTTCTATTTAATTAATAAATTAACAATAGAATAAACTTATTACATCATAATATTATAGACCTTTTATGAATTAATTACAAATTAATTACACAATAATAAGGAATTATAAATAGATTACACATTATAATAGAGCTTATTAATTATTTCAAACAAATAACATAAAACCAATCTCACAATTTAATTTTAGATTAATTAATGAGTAAAATAACAAACTTATGATATAAATAATAAACCTAAATAATAAATTACACTTAATCATTAACATGAGAAATCATAAATAAAGAATTATCATAATATAACAAGTAAAAATTATAAGATAATTAGTAAAAATAATAATAAGAACAAGTAATAGTAATATATTCAGCGAACATAATATGATATTAATTCAGAAATTAACTAAAATAATGGTAAATAATAATATTAAATAGTCATTTGGTCGGCCAAACTGTCTTTACAACAAACCTATTTCATATTTATCACAAACCCTTTTTCTTTTCTTTTCTCCGTATATCAGTCCTGATGATGAGTCTTGGTTTAGACTCGAAACGTCGACCAATGTAAAGATGAACACTATGGAAAATCCAAATTCCTCTCAGAAACCACACCACAGTAATCTACAATCCAAAATATGGAATTTATGATTCGGCTGAGTGCCTACCCACAAGAAACATGTAACAATGGAATTGATTTTGTGGATAATGCCCTTTGGGAGTTTGTATATGTGCATCCAAAAAATTGGAATACTGTGGAGAATAGATTTAATAAAAATTAGGTGCCCCCCAAATGAAATCCATGAGTGTGTCCACATGTTGAGTCGATTTCCAATTTTTTTATAAGCTAATTCCAGTCCTGGTTTCTATAGCCATTTAGCTTCAAGAAGAAACCCATGTACTTAAATCTCACATCCAAGTGTGTGACTTTTACCCCAAAGACACCATCAATCTGTAAGGTCCAATCTGCCTCAGGCTCACTTGTAATTAGTATTGACTTTGTCTGGCTCATAAACAGGTTTGAGGCTGATCCAAAATCATTTAAGATATCTAAAAATAATTTCCATTCCATAATATCATATTTCCCAATAGTCAGCAATCTTGCATCCCGTTATAAATCTTGTAACAACCCTGGTTAAAAATCCATGTAAAAATATATAAGACCATGGTCATGGGACACATATTCTAAGCTAAATAGTGGGAAAGACATCCTAGTGGGGTGTCACTTTAGTTTATTATGGCTAAAGGAAATTGGGAAAGACAATGGCAAAGGCTTTGGAAAGGCATGGGGGATTAATTGGAATTTTATTTATGAAAATAATGGAAAATAGGAGAAAAGGGAGGTGAAAGGTCACATGTTCCATGTGAGAAGGAAAATGAAGAAAATAGAGGCCTCATTGATAAAAAGGATTTTTAGGATCAGTTGGTAACCTTTTTTTCAGTTTTAGCATGAAGCTCTCTCTTCTATTCTCTCTCTCATACTCTTGGACACTTAGAGTTTTATTGGAACACTCCTAGAGGAGTGTGACATACTTGGGATTTAGAGAAAGAAGGAAAATGAAAAGCAAGAAAGTGCAAGAGCACATTGGATCAGTAGCTATAATGAGTTTTCTTGCAGGTATCGATTTGCATGTATTATTTCCTTGCAATTTTTGGCATTCATGGCACATGCATGTGGTTTCTTGGTTATGATATGTCATTCGCATGGAGGACTGCCTATATTGATAGTGGTTTTGCCTAGTCTTTCCATTTCCTAGATAGCCATGGTGTTTGTGGGTTTTACTTTTGTTTTCTGGTTGGTTATCATGTTCCTTTGACTGTGGGTTGAGTTATTAGTTCCTAGAAGCCTTGGTTGGGCAAACATTCTGGAAGCCTTGTAACAACTTTGGTTGAGTTACTAGTCCTTGAAGCCTTGGTTGGAAAAAAGTGCTGGAAGCCCTTAGTGGGTTGAGTTACTAGTCCTGGAAGCTTTGGTTGGACAAATGCTTTGGAATCTCGATGACAACTATGGGTTGAGTTACTTGTCCTGGAAGCCTTGGTTGGAACAAATTCTTTGGAGCCCCATACAACTTTGGTAGAGACCAATCTAGTGATGGTTAGCAATGTCCGACCATGAGGTGGAATCACTTGTTGAGGGTTGAGGTGGTTTGGCCTATGGAATACTTGGCTTGGTTTTGATTGATTTGTTTTATGAGATCCCACATTCATTCTTCGAATATGGCACGAGGGTGATTGGATGAAAACAAGATTTGGTTGAGCTCAATCTATGGTCAAGAGGTACGTGGAAGTCCCAAACTTGGTTGAATTTTGCATATGTCAATAAGTGTTATGAAACCAACTCACAAAAAGTTATAAAAGAGAGATCAATGCCTTATAATTCAACCTCTTCAAGGGGGGAACCTCCTTTACATTACACAATTGAACAATTCTTAGATGATACAAATGAAAATACCTCATTTCTATATATAAGAGTCTAAGGGGTCATAATATAATCAGAGACGACATAACAATAATAATGTAAGGGCACAATAATAAAAATAGTGGGCTTCTATGAGGCACAATAGTAACAATATGGGGACTACATGGGTACAACAATATAATAAGAGGGTTGTACTAATAACAATAAGGGGTTACACTAGTAGTATAGGGGCCTAACATGCCCCTCTCCTTCAAAAAGTGTTGTCCTCAATGCTTGAGTAGTTCTTGATGCTTCTGTAGAAAATTCTTGTCCTCCCATGTGGAATCTTTAGCAGGTAAGTTCTTCCACTTGATGAGATACTATGAAATTGGTCGATTTCGTAGCTGTCGGGTTCTTGATTCTGTGACTACTCCAGGTTCCAATATGATTTTTCCTTCCTCTTCAAGTTCTCGCAATATTGTTTGAATTGGGATCTTCTGCAACTTTTGAATGAGTGGCCACACTTCTTCCTCCTTCTTCCATTCATCCCTTGCTTTGTTTATCCAATCTGGTTGGATAATAGAAATATCACAAAACTGTGCTTCCACATCCTCATCCTTTCTTGAGAGTGCATCTGCAACAAAATTTTTCTTCCCTTTTCTATAGATGATGTCAAAGTCATAATCCAACATATTTGTTACCCATTTTTTCTGTTCTTCTAAAGATAATATTTGTTCTAAAAAGTATCTAAGACTATCATGATCCATTTTTACCTTGAAGTGTCTTCCCATTGGGTAAGGTTGCCATTTCTTAAGTGCATGTAGTATTGCCAACATTTCCTTCTCATAAATAACTTTCTTGAGATGTAGTCGTATAATTACCCAATCACCTACATCAAAACATTTTTCACTAAGAGTTTGATCTACCTATTGTTTCATTTGATTCTGTACCAAAGTGGCATTATCCTTTAAAAGTTGGAGAACTTGTTGTTGATGCTCGATGTGATCTTTCATTGCTTGAAACTTTTTCTTCTTGATATGTCCTTCTATCTTTAGAGTTTGAGGAGTGGTAATTTCTTCCAAGGCTTTACAAGATATGGTCTGATTCATTTCTTGATGCTCGATGTGATTTTTCACTTTTTGAACATTTTTCTTCTTGATATGTCCTTCTATCTTGATAGATTGAGGAGTGGTAATTTCAGCCATTGCATTACAAGATATGGTTGGATTCATTTCTTCTTTCTTGATGTGATCTTTCACTTCTTGAACCTTTTTCTTCTTGATATGTCCTTTTATCTTAATAGTTTGAGGAGTAGTAATTTTACGAATGCTTTACAAGATATGGTCAGATTCATTTCTTCTTTCTCTAGGGTTGGTTCCTAGTGTATATACTCTTCTTTTGAGGTTTCTTGATCCTTTTCTTCCTCCTCTCCACAATCAATGTAAAATAATTTCATCTTAGCACACTTATGACTTTTAATGTATTTTTTATCACAATTGTAACAAAGCCCCTTTTTTCCTTTTTCTTCCAATTGTTGTGGTGTAACCCTTGTAGGTTATGGAAGGCTAGGAGAAACAACACTTCCATCTTTATAGTTGTGAGGGGTAGACTTCCTTGTCACCATAATTTCACTTTCAATTTTTTTTCCAACTCGAATGCCTCCTCCAATGAATCACGTTCCCAAAAACGAACCTCATGTTGAACATTATCCTTTAAAGTCCCTATGAAGACATCAACCCTTTGCTTCTCTGGAATATAATTTACCCTTCTATTCAATTTTTGGAAGTCCTTAATGTTCTCTTCCATTGAACCCTTTTGTTTGAGATTTATCAATTGGATAAAGAAGGAGTTTCTCTTTGTATCCTCATAATGTGCTATAATTTCCTCCGTGAAAATTGATCACGTAACAAGTGGTTTACGAGAACAAAGCCCTTTATACCATAAAAATTGATCTAGTTATAAATATGAAGATGCAATACATACCTTTTGTAATAGTTGAACCTCATGTAGATTGAAATATTGCTCCATTTATAGTATCCAATTGATGGATCCTTGTCATCAAACTTCCTCATATCTTCTTTTCTTGATTTTAGGAGCTTGACCTTGAAACGATTGTAACTCTATAATTTCAGATCTTCCAGTTGTTAAATTGTGACTTGTAGTATCCCTCTGTGTCCTCTTACCAATGCCACTAGTTTGATCAAAATTGGATTCTACAAGCAAGAGTTATGCACAATCTCCCAAGGTGACCTGATTATATACCTTTTAAGAAGAGAAAACTTGTATTAAGTGCCGCGTGTCACTGTTTTCACCTTCAAGTCTAAAAAATATACACAAGAAACTATAGTCCATCCTCTTTCTATAACTTCTTATGAAATTGCAATCTGATGCTCAAAACAAAAGTTATGACGATTTTCCCAAGGTCACTTGTTTGGAATGTAATTCAGGAGTGTACAAAAATACCAACTTCCTCAGATCATATCTCCACAAATATAGGGAAAAAGGCTCTGAAATTTAGACCCGAGGTTCAACATGGGTTCATCCCAAATGGGTTTTTTTATTCACTTCTGAAACGTCGCAGAAATAGTGAAAATTCCACGATGACCTATTTGGAGTAGAAAAACCCTAGAATCCAAATCTATGATACCAAATGTTATGAAACCAGCTCACAAAAAGATAGAAAAGAGAGATAAACGCCTTAGAATTAAGCCTCTTCGAGGGGGAAACCTCCTTTACATTACACAAATGAACAATTCTTGGATGATACAAATGAAAATACCTCATTTCTATATATAGGAGTCTAAGGGGTCATAATATAATCAGAGCCGACATAACAATAATAATGTAAGGGAACAATAATAATAATAGTGGACTTCTATGAGGCATAGTAGTAACAATATGGGGACTACATGGGTACATCAATATAATAAGGGGGTTGTACTAATAACAATAAGGGGTTACACTAGTAGTATAGCGGCCTAACAATAAGAGCTCCTTTCCTCTTGTATTTGATGTGTAAATTTACTTGTTATTATGTGATCTTGATGGGTGTTTATCATTGTTATTCTGTTGGTTATATGTTGGTTATGTGCATGGTTTAGGAAAAACTTGAGTTATGGCTCTCATCATGTTTTGGTTAGTATGTGAAATGTTGATGAATATATGACCTAATAGATGATAATGCAACTAATGTGATAGGCATGAATTATTATTAGTGATTCTCAAATAAGTATGAGACCCCTATGCTAAGATCTATTGTTAATACCTATAGATTGCATATTTGTGATATGTTTGATGAAATGACTATCATGGTTTTGCTTTGTTAGGTCAAGTACTTGATCAAGTTTTGTGTTAGAGGCTTTGTCTTGGTGTCATTTATTGTCTTGGAAAGTCTCATTGAATTCTGGGCATTGGTTGGAGACTAGCCTTGAAAAAGTGGCTTAAATCTCGCAGTATCTCACAAAAAAATGGATGAAAAAGACAATAGTCTCTCCTTTGCAGCATTGTGGGAGTTACTATAGAGTTCCAGTCACATGCATGCCTTGTCATGGGAGTGATTGGGGGTGTAATTCATTGAAAGGCTAGGTTAACCTAGGGATTGGGAACCTGGAGTGTTAGAATGGCTCCTGGGGGTCCTGTAGCAGTTGGGGAAGGTCTGTAAAGTGTTGGTTCATCAGTTCCACTTCCTTAACAGCACTTAGGAGTTGAATCATATCATAGTTACTCTTCATCACATGTTTACCACGATGGACCAGTTAGCTTGGGTAAATGTGGGAGGAAGGTGTTATAGAGTGGTATCAGATCATGGTTCAACACTTGGACTGGATGGATGGAATGTGGTTGTCATGCATGCATGTAGGTTGTATATGTGCTTGTTATGTATGCATGGTAGTGGTCATTTTTACAGTTGTGTTTCCATGTAGGAGTTGATGATGTTTTTTTGGGATGCTTTAGTCATGAATTCATGTTAGTTGTATATGCATTTTTTTGCATGTCAATGCCTATATGTTGTTATGCATGCATTGTCATGGTTATGGTTATGCATGCATAGTAGGTCAAAAATGCATTGTGATGTCATTGTATGCAATTAGGTCATCATGATGCTAGTGGTATGTTATGATGCTAATGTGTTAGCTGAGATAGAGTAGGTGATGCAGATCACCAGAGTGAGATTGTAGCACTAGACTTTGAGGTAAGAGCACACTGTCATATAGGTTTGTATATTTGGCATGAAGGTATGTGGTTAATGGTGGTTATACACATTAGGGTTATTATATGCTTGTCATTCTATTCTTATATGCTAGTTGATAATTGTAGTCATATGCACACGTGTCAGATAGTCATGAATGATAGTAACCTGTTGTTATATGCATTGCAATCATATGCATGATGGTTATGTTCATTGCACCTAATATCTTGATGTTATATGTATCATGCTAATTTGGATTGGCCTATGAAAATCTGTAGTGTTATCACATTCAAGTATGATTCAGCCTAATTATGATAGTGTGTTGTACTAATCTAGAGTGATTATGCATATGTGATTGTTATGCATGAATGAAAATTATTTATGAGCTTATGTGGTGAACTTTTTAGCTAGTTACTGTTATGGATATCATGACCTTATTTAAGTTTGAGTTGATGTGTTTTGAAGTTATATCATGCTAAATTAGATTGATTGTGCAGGAAATATAGCCTCCCCTGAGATACATCAAGGTATGAGTTTGCTTATGTCGTCTATTTGGTGTTTGAATGTTTGATTGTGTCATTTATTTGGTGTTTGAGTGTTTGGAGTCTATTATGCCATCTTTCTGTTGTCAAAATGTTTGATTACTTGCATGATATGAGTATGTGTCTATAATATTGCATGATATTATTTTAAGATGGTTGTACTAACACATATGTGTTGAGACAATTGAATGCACTTGAGTGTAAGTAGGTGATAGTTGTAGCATTATGTATTATGATTGATGAATGTGAGTTGATTTTTGATTATGACATGGTTGTTAGACTTGGTAAAGGTTGATTTTATATTAATATATATGTTTTCTTTATCTTTGGAACATGTGATCAACATGTGTGAGCAATAGCAAAGCAACATGCTTGCTATTAGTATGACAAGGTAATAGTTGATGTGTTTATATAACTAATAGTTGGGTGATATGATAATACCTAGTAATACTCAATTGCAACAAGGTAAAAATGTAAAAGAAAGGAATTTGTTAAGAATTCCTTTGGCCATGTTTGGAAACCACAATTCCAAACAAATGAATGCTTTGAATGCATGAAATCTTCTTGACCCTAATCTTGTCTGAAATTATGTGGATATGTGCTATATTCATGGACATGTATTTGACAGGTATAACAATTGGTGTCTAGTTATAGCTAGATATGTCAAGGCAATTGGAGTTCCTTGAGAGATGGCACATATGTGTTCAACTACAAGGCAACATTATTGGCACAACAAGATAATATAGTTAGTATATTGTTATATTTGTTTATACACTGACAATTATGTGCATATGGTAGTATGATGGAGGGAATTGCATGGAAAAAGAGACAACCATGAAATATTGAAGGAGGCTTAAGTTGATATTTCCCTTGCAAGAATTGGGAACCCATGGGGATTGAGTCATGGTGTTTGTTGCTAGTATTGTGATTTTGGTATTTTTTATTTTTTTTATGCTTGATTAGCAGTCTTGATTGCGTTTAATGCATGATCATGCCACTTTGTTTGTGGCGTCATATTGTTATTTCATTTCTAGGGTTTTGTTCTTGTTGTTTTATTTTATTATTTCCTTTTATCTTTTGATGGTCTTTGGGATTGATTGGGAAAGAGGAAAGTTAATGGATCTCAGGGAGAGCTTTGTGGTATTCATTAGGTAATTTAAGACTCGAATGAAGCTCAGTTCATGGGTAAAGGGTAGCTAAAGGTAAGAGTATGGAAACTAGTTGGATTGGTTGGGTCCATTGAGGTAAATGGAAAATGGTAGGACAATCATGAGGAAGGTAGCAACAAAGGTAGAGTAAATGTATGTGAGGCATCATATGCCTTGGCTATGTTGGGAACAATTGCTCTCAATGTTGTGCATGTTGTGCATGGATAAAGGGAGTTCTCTTAACCTAGACATTATATTATTTGGTAATTATGTTGTGATCATGATTATGATGATGTCTATATATCTATACATGTATGTATGTATTTCATTGTCTGGCAGGGTCATTAGAAATCATGATTGTTTAATGCTAATGCTTATGTGCATATATGTATGTATGTATGTCATTGTTTGACAAGATCATGATTGTTTTATGCTAATGTTTATATATATGTATGTATCTATGTATCTATGTCATTGTTTGACAGGGTCTTGTGAAAGAATGATTTCTTATGCAGGTGAATGACATGAAAGAGGTTCCTAGCCTTATGGGGAATCAAGTAGGAAGAGTAGCCCTGACACATATATGAGGTCAATATCATGTGGATATGAGTTGATATTATGTGATTATACTATGCCTATGTTTTGGACAGGTTCATTCGAATCAAAATAACGTGATCCATGACATACTAGGATAATCATGGATGACAAAAAGACATCGGGAGCAAGGTTTCTTGGTAGAGACAATGTGGTTTTAGATGTGCAGTGCTACTGTTGTGTATATCTTGTGCATATTGTACATTAAGTGATTGTACCTATGGTGTTGTATGCCTACTGTATATATGGTGTTGTGTGCAGACTACATATGTAGTGCTGGGTATAGATGGTGCTATGTACATGTTGGATATGAAGTGTTGTGGACATATTGTACCACACACATGATGAATATGTGGTGCTGTGTGCATATGGTATTGTGCGCATGTTGGATATGTGGTGTTGTGTACACATGGTGCTATGTATATGTAGTGTTATGTAGATATGGTGTTCTGTGCATGTTGTACATGTGGTGTTATGAACATATGGTGTTGTGTGCATGATTGTGCATGTGGTGTTGTGTGCATGTGGTGCTGTGTGCATGTGGTGCTGTGTGCATGTGGTGCTGTGTACATGTTGTACATATGGTGTTATGTGTAGGTGGTGCTGTGTACATGTCATGCCATGTGGTATCGTTTACATGTCGTGCATGTGGTGCTGTGTACATGTGGTATTGTGTACACATTGTACAGGTGGTGCGATGTACATGTGTCACTGTATACACATTGTGCAAGTGGTGTCGTGTACATGTGATTTCATACACACATTATGTAGGCAGTGTTGTGTACAGGTGGTACTATGTACATGTCGTACATATGGTACTGGTGTAAATGTGGTATTGTGTGCATGTCGTACATGTTGTGTTGTGAGCATGCGGTACTATGTATGTGCATTTTGTAGTCTTAGTATCATGAAATGTGTATTCATTGTGTTTTACTCTTTGTACATATATGTATTGTGTTGTAAACTGGATGTAGGTATATGTGTTTTTTTGTACACTAGGTGTACATGTATGTGTTGTGTTGTGTGTCAGGTGTGAGTGTATGTATTGCATGGTGTCATACACTGTGTGTATGTTGTGATGTACATTGTGTATGTGTATGTGATTAAAGAAGAAAAAGGAATTGGGTGTTTTCTGGGCATGGAAACCGATATAGTGTGTGTATGGAAAGGACAAAAGACAAATGTAGAAGCAAAGAATGCATTGAAGGACAAGTATCAATATTTTATTTCAATTTTGATTATGCATGTGATATATGATTTTGATTTATGGTAGTTACATGTGATCTATGAATTTGGTTTATGTTGATTGCATGTGATTCATGATTTTGATCTATGATAGTTGAGTTTTGAGCTAACTAGATGTGATATGTTTATACATGATGATTTAATCAAATAGCTAGTTTGACTTGTTGTGACAAGAACATAACAAGATTTCCAGTATACCTTGTTGATGAGCTACCAACGAGGTACAATTTGAATTCATTTCAATCTATTTTAAATCTATTGGAAATTATGTGCTTGGTATAGGAATGCATGAACATGCCCGGTTGGGTGGTTGAAATTGACAACAAGAATTAGCAACAATAGTGAAAGGAATTGGATAGGCAATAATATGTTGTTAAAGTACTTCAGGAGCAAGGCCATTGTGGGACAATGATACCCAATAGTGTCCATTGATTTCCATGAACATGATGTGACTGGTATGATGGTTTAAAGGGTGGGATATGCCTTGGTTTTTAGAATTTTCGGTGCGAGGAAACCTTTCCAAGGGATGGACTTCCTAGGATGGGGGTGCATGTGGAACTTGAAAGGTGTGTGATGACATGGAAGGGGGTGAAAAGATTCCCGAGGGACCATGTAGCAGGTAAGGAAGGTCGAGGAATGTATTTGTTTTTTTCATTAGCATTACCAAATGGAATCGTATGCACATTGAGTGCGCCCTAGAACAATGAGCTAGTAACTGTTCACTTAGAGGATAAGTGGTGCAGGATTGTAGCGCTAAACATTAGATGCAACTTTGAATTTGGCAGTGGATTCTGGACATCTTAGGAAGGAGGTGAATCCTGGTATTACTTTTGAGGGTGGAGTTGTGAGCCTCTAGATTCCCTTGTTGCAGATGCAGACATTGTATCCTTTTATTCGCTGGTTGAGCAAATGTGCATATGTGTCTATGCGTATATTATTGTAAATAATGTATTGAGATAGATTTATAAAGCTCCATGGATAGTATGTTTATTTTTTGGTTGAAGCAAATGTGTATGAGTATGTATGTATATATCATTCTAAATATTGCATCGATATGTGTTTATAAATCTCTAGTAAGTCTAGGTATGTTGTGATTTTTAGTAGGTTGTCAAACATGAGTCCTTGGTGTATATGTGTCATTAAACACCGAGGATGGTGTTCCCCCAAAGGGGGGGGGTTCTACAACAACCTCGTTAAAAATGCATATAAAAATATATATGACCACGGTCATGGGACACATATTCCAAGCTGAATGGTGGGAAAAGATCCTAGTGGGGTGTCACTTCAGTTTATTATGGCTAAAGGAAAAGGCTTTGGAAAGGCATGAGACATTAATTGACATTTTATTTATGAAAATAAAGGAAAATAAGAGAAAAGGGAGGTGATGGAGTAAGATGAAGGAAAATAATGGAAAATGAAGAAAATAGAGGCCATATTAATAAAAAGGCTTCTGAGGATCAGTTGGTAACCTTTTTTTAGTTTTAGCATGAAGCTCTCTCTCTTATTCTCTCTCTCATACTCTTGGAAACTTATAGTTTTCTTGAAGCACTCTTGGAGGAGTGTGGCATACTTGGGATTTGGAGTAAGAAGGCAAAGGAAAAGTAGGAAAGCGTAATAGGACATCAGATCATCAACTACAACGGGGTTTTTCTTGTAGGTATCAAGTTGCATGTATGATTTCTTTGCTACTTTTGACATGCATGACACATGCATGTGGTTTCTTAGTTATGATTTGTCATTGGCATGAAGGATTTCCTAGATTAATAATGGTTTTACTTAGCCTTTCCATTTCCTAGATAGCCATGGTGTTGTGGGTTTTACTTTTGTTTTCTGGTTGGTTCTCATGTTCCTTTTGTTGTGGGTTGAGTTATTAGTTTCTGTAAGCCTTGGTTGGACAAACAATTTTGAAGCCCTGTAACAACTTGGGTTGAGTTACTGGTCCTCGAAGCGTTGGTTGGAAGAAAAATCTAGAAGCCCTTGGTGGGTTGAGTTACTAGTCATGGAAGCCTTGGTTGGAAAAACACTCTAGAAGCCCGACATCAGTTGTGGGTTGAATTACTAGTCCTGGAAGCCTTGGTTGGAGCAAACGCTATGGAGCCCTGGATAGCTTGTCTAGAGACCAATTTGGTGATAGTTAGTGATGTATGATCATGAGATGGCATCTATGGTTAAGGGTTGACATGGTTTGGCCTCTGGAAGCCCTCATTTGGTTTTGATTAATTTTTCTTTATGAGATCCCACATTCATTCTTGGAATATGAAACATGGGTGATTGACTAAAAGAAATATTTGGTTCAACCCAATCTATGGTTAGGTGGTACATGGAAGTCCCAGATTTGGTTTCATTTTTCATATGTTAGTAAGAACTACTTTCCTCTTGTATTTCGTGGGTAAATTTACTTGTTATTATGTGATCTTGATGGTTGTTTTATCATTGTTATTTTGTTGGTTATATGCTAGTTATGAGCATGGTTTAGGACATACTTGAGTTATAGCTCTCATCATGTTTTGGTTAGTATGTGAAATGTTGATGAATATATGACCTAATATCTAATAATGCAACTAATGTGATAAGGCATCAATGATTCTTAGCGATCCTCAGATAAGTATAGACCCCTATGCTCAAATATGTTATTAAGGCCTGTAGATTACATATTTTTTATATGTTTGATGAAATGACTATCATGGTTGGGATTGATTAGGTCAAGTACTTGATTAAATTTTATGTTAGAGGCTTTTTATTGGTGTTATTTATTGTCTTGGAAAGTCTCATCAAGTTATGGGAAGTGGTAGGAGACCAGCCCTGAAAAAGTGGCTTAAATATGACAATCTCTAGCACAGAATTGATTGAAAAAGATTGCAGTCTCTCCCTTACAAGCATTGTGGGAGCGACTATAGGGTTCCATTCACATGCATTCCTTTTCATGAGAGAGACTAAGGGTTTAATTCATTAAAAGGCTATGTTAAGTCAGTGGTTGGGATCTTGGAGCAGTAGATTGGCTCCTGGGGGTCTTGTAGCACTTGGGGAAGGTCTTTAAAGTGTTGCTTCATTGGTTCCACTTCCTTAACTACACTTATGGAGTTGAATCATATCATAGTAACTCTTTGTTACATGTTTAACCCGATGGACTAGTTAGCTTGGTAAATGTGGGAGGAGGGTGCGACAAATCCTCTATCTCGGGCATCGGAAATTTTCCTGCTAAGACCATCAATACTAATGAGAAACATAAGAGGGGACAATGAAAAAACCTGATAGAGCCCTCTAGAGATCGAGAAGAACTCTATGAGAATACCATTGAACATGATTACAAAGGAGGCCGACTTGATGTATAATGTTATCCATCTTATAATTGTAGAGCCAAGACCAATTTTCTGCAGAACCATCTACAGGAGTTCCCAATTAACACAATCAAATGCTTTAGTGATATCAATCTTCATAAGATAGGAACCCAGATGGAAATAATTGATGGAGTGCATACATTCCTGTGCAATTGCGACAACTTCATGAATTTGTTGGTGCTCTAAAAAAATAAATTTTTTAGCAGAGGTATTTGAACAAGAAGGGTTTTAATAGATTTGCAATAGTTTTTTTTATATCAATTTGTAAATGGTATTGCATAAAAATACGGGTTGATAGTTAGAAAAAGAGGCAGGATTAGTGACCTTCAAACTAAAGGAGATGAATGTAGAATTTGTAGCACTAGATACCCAACCAAGATTGTGATATTCTTGAACCATGGTCATGAAATCATCAATAATGATGTCTTGAAAATGTGTGAAAAGTTCCATGGTCCATCAATCTAGGCCGTGAATTTTTCCCTTGGCCAATTCTCTTAAAACAGAAAGGAATTATTCCATAGTAACAAGGCGTTCCATTTAAATGTTGTCCTCCACACTAGTAAAAAAAATAAAAGAGATCAAATAGTTCTAGCTACTTTCTAAGAGGAACGTGGTCCCTGGAGTAGTATATGTCACTCAAATAGCTCATTTCCTCCTCTTCAATATCCTTTTGGGAAGTAAGTTGTTCACCCAAGTCATATTTAATGCTATAGATGGAGTTTCTTTGTTTCCTCATATTAATCTAATTATGAAAGAACTTGCTATATTTGTCCCCTTCTCTAACCTACACATTTCGACTTTGTTGTTGCAATTCTTTAGGCAGGCTAAGTAATTTGTGATCTACATAGCTCTAGATTCATAATGTTATGAAAACAACTCACAAAAAGATAGAAAAGATAGATGAACGACTTATAAATAAGTCTCTTCAAGGGGGCAACCTCCTTTACATTACAAAAATGAACAATTCTTGGATGATACAAAATGACAAGATCTCCTTTCTATATATAAGAGTCTAAGGGGACATAATATAATCAGAGCCAACACAACAATAATAATGTAAAGGCGCAATAATAACAATAGTGGGATTCTATGGGGCACAATAATAACAATACGACGACTAGATGGGCACAACAATATAATAAGGGGGTTGTACTAATAACAATAAGGGGTTAAACTAGTAGTATAGGGACCTAACATGCCCTTCTCCTTTAAAAAGTGTTGTCCTCAATGCTTGAGTAGTTTTGGATTCTTATGTGTAAAATTCTCGTCCTCCCTGTGGAATCTTCAGTGGGTAAGTTCTTCCACTTGATGAGATACTCTGAAATTGATCTATTTTGCTGTCGATTTCTCGGTTCTGTGACTGCTTCGGGTTCTAATATGATTTTTCCTTCCTTGTCAAGTTCTCGCAATATTGTTTGAATTGGGATACTCTGCAACTTTTGAATGAGTTCCCACTCCTTTGGGCATATGAATATCTGTAAGGCCTAATGTTTGGAGGAACACTTCTTGTAATCAAAGGAATAGAATGATCATGATCACGAATAGGTGGGAGGCCTTTGGGAGTCTCAAATACCTTGGAATGATTTTCCAAAACGCTTTGGAGATCTGGAGAAATAGATGATTTTGATGTGGGATCCTCTAGTGAACATAATTGTGCAATTACACCCCATTTTTTTTTATTTAGAAGTTTTGTCATGATGTTAGAGTTGATTATCTTTCCTGGTTTCTCTTCGATACCCCTCAATTCAAATTCATTTCCTTCCCAAAAAAATTTCAAGAAAGGTTGTTGAAAATTAAAAGCTATCATACCCAAAGATTGTAGCCATTGGACTCATAGTAAAACATCAGCACCACCCATCGGAATGGAAAGAATTGGGCTATTCAATACATATTCTCCCTTGGATAGCTTGATATTATGGCACTTTCTAGAGTAATTTATGGTTCCTCCCCTTCCAACCATCACTTTACACTCCGGTGCTGGATATAGGAAGCAATTCAATTCCTTGGCTATATTACAATCAATAAAATTATGGGTACTGCATGAATCAATCAACACTCTTACCTTTTTCTTCTTGATATGTCCTTCTATCGTGATAGTTTGAGGAGTGGTAATTTCTTCCAATGCATTACAAGATATGGTTGGATTGATTTCTTGAAACTTGATGTGATCTTTCAATTCTTGAACATTTTTCCTCTTGATATGTCCTTCTATATTGATAGTTTGAGAAGTGGTAATTCCGTCCAATTCATTAGAAGATATGGTTGGATTCATTCTTCTTTCTCGATCTGATTTTTTCTTCTTGAACCTTTTTCTTCTTGATATGTCCTTCTATCTTGAGAGTTTTAGGAGTGGTAATTATTTCCAATGCTTTACAAGGTATGGTTGGATTCATTTCTTCTTTCTCTCGGGTTGGTTCCTCATGTATATACTCTTCTTTTGACTTTTCTTGATCCTTTTCTTCCTCCTCTCCACAATCAATGTAAATTGATTTATTCTCAAATGGTTTATTTTTTTTTAGCTTCTAAAATGTCACAGAAAAAAATTTATAGCGAAAATTCCATGATGACCTGTTTGGAGCAGTAAAACCCTAGAATCCAAAGCTCTAATACCAAATGTTATGAAACTAGCTCACAGAAAGATAGAAAAGATAAATGAACACCTTAGAAATAAGCCTCTTCAAGGGGGCAACCTCCTTTACATTACACAAATGAACAATTCTTAGATGATACAAATGACAAGATCTCCTTTCTATATGTAGCAGTCTAAGGGGACATAATATAATTAGAGCCGACATAACAATAATAATGTAAGGTCACAATAATAACAACAGTGGGCTTTTATGGGGCACAATAATAACAATATGGGGACTAGATGGGCACAACAATATAATAAGGGGGTTGTACTAATAGCAATAAGGGGTTAAACTAGTAGTATAGAGACCTAACATGCCCCTCTCCTTTAAAAAGTGTTGTCCTCAATGCTTGAGTAGTTTTGGATGCTTATATATAAAATTCTCGTCCTCCCATGTGGAATCTTCAGCGGGTAAGTTCTTCCACTTGATGAGATACTCTGAAATTGATCTATTTCGTAGCTATCGATTTCTCAATTCTATGACTACTTCAAGTTCCAATATGATTTTTCCTTCCTTGTCAAGTTCTCGCAATATTGTTTGAACTGGGATATTCTGCAACTTTTGAATGAGTTCCCACTCCTTTGGGCATATGGATATCTGTAAGGCCTAATGTTTGGAGGAACACTTCTTGGAATCAAAGGAATAGAATGATCATGATCACGAATAGGTGGGAGGCCTTTGGGAGTCTCAAATAACTTGGAATGATTGTCCAAAACATTTTGGAGTTATGGAGAAATAGATGATTTCGATGTGGGATCCTCTAGTGAACATAATTGTGCAATTACACCCTGTTGTTCTTTATTTAGAAGATTTTTCATGATGTTAGAGTTGATTATCTTTCCTGGTTTCCCTTCGATACCCCTCAATTTAGCTTCCTTTCCTTCCCAATAAAATTTCAAGAAACGTTGTTGAAAATTAAAAGCTATCATACCCAAAGATTGTAGCCATTGGACTCTTAGTAAAACATCAACACCACCCATTGGAATGGAAAGCATTGGGCTATTCAATAAATATTCTCTCATGGATAGCTTGATATTATGGCACTTTCTGGAGCAGTTTATGGTTCCTCCACTTGCAACCATAACTTGATACTCTGGTGCTGGATATAGGAAGCACTTCAATTCCTTGGCTATATTACAATCAATAAAATTATGGGTATTGCCCAAATCAATCAACACTCTTACCTTTTTCTTCTTGACATGTCCTTCTATCTTGATAGTTTGAGGAGTGGTAATTTCTTCCAATGCATTACAAGATATGGTTAGATTGATTTCTTGAGACTCAATGTGATCTTTCAATTCTTGAACATTTTTCTTCTTCATATGTCCTTCTATATTGATAGTTTGAGGAGTGGTAATTCCGTCCAATGCACTACAAGATATGTTAAAATTCATTTCTTCTTTCTCAATGTGATCTTTCACTTCTTAAACCTTTTTATCCTTGATATGTCCTTCTATCTTGAGAGTTTTAGGATTGTAAATTCTTTCCAATGCTTTACAAGATATGGCCGGATTCATTTCTTCTTTCTCTAGGGTTGGTTCTTGGTGTATATATTCTTCTTTTGACATTTCTTGATCCTTTTCTTCCTCCTCTCCACAATCAATGTAAAATAATTTCTTCTCAACACACTTATGACCTTTAATGTATTTTTTATCACAATTATAACAAAACCATTTTTCTCTTTTTTCTTCCAATTGTTGTGCTGTAACCCTTGTAGGTTGTGGAAGACAAGGAGAAACAACACTTCCATCTTTATAGTTGTGAGGGGTAGACTTCCTTGTTGCGATAATTTTGCTTTCCACATTGTAACAAATCCCTTTGTCTCCTTTTTCTTCCAATTGTTGTGGTGTTGCTCTAAAGAAGGTATTGCTCTTTATATCCTCATAATGTGTTATCATTTCCTCTATGAAAATTGAACAGATAACAAGTTGTTTACGAGAACAAATCCCTTTATACCATAAAAATTGATCCAGTTCTAAATATGAAGATGCAATACATACCTTTTGTAATAGTGGTACACCATGTAGATGAAAATATTGCTCCATATGTAGTATCCAGTTTACTGGATCATTTCCATAAAACTTCCTCATATCACCTTTTCTTGATTTCAGGAGCTCGAACATGAAATGAATATAACTCTATACTTTTAGATCTCAAAGTTCGAAAATTGTCTCCTGTAATAGCCCTCTAAGTCCTCTTTCTAACCTCGCAAGTTTGATCAGAATTTGATTCTCCAAGGAAGAGTTATGCCCAATCTCCTCAGCTGACCTGATTATATAATGTTTCAGTTGAGTGAACTTGTACGACATGCCACGTGTTAGTGTTTCGACCTTCGGATCTCAAAACAATACACAAAAAACTATAGTTTGTCCTCTTTCTGTAACTTTTGATGAAATTTCAATTTGTTGCTCAGAGAGAAAGTTATGACGATTTTCCCAAGGTCACCTGTTTAGGATGTAATTAGGGAGTCTGCAAAACCCCTAAATTCCTCAGACCATATATCGAAAAACATAGTGAGACAAGATCTAAAATTTGGATCCAAGATTTAGAATGATTTCTTCTCAAATGGGTTTTTTCTTTAGCTTCTAAAACTTTGTAGCGAAAAGGTTATAGCGAAAATACCATGATGACCTATTTTAGATGAAATTCTAGAGCTTGCAAAAAACCTAAATTCCTCATATCATATCTCTAAAAATATAGTGGGACAAGCTCTGATATTTGGATGCACGGTTCAGAAAGATTTCTTCTAAAATGGGTTTCTTTTTTTAGCTTTTGAAACTTCGCTGAAAAAATGTTATAGTGAAAATACCACGATGACCTATTTGGAGTAGCAAAAACCTAGAATCCAAAGCTCTAATACCAAATGTTATGAAACCAAATCACAAAAAGATAGATCAACACCTTAGGAATAAGCCTCTTCGAGGGGGAAACCTCCTTTACATTGCACAAATGAACAATTCTTGGATTATACAAATGACAAGACCTCCTTTCTATATATAGGAGTCTAAGGGGTCATAATATAATCAGAGTTGGCATAACAATAATAATGTAAAGGCACAATAATAACAATATGGGGACTACATGGGCACAATAATATAATAAGGGTGTTGTACTAATAACAATAAGGGGTTACACTAGTAGTATAGGGACCTAACAGAAGATCTCAAAAATTCAATAAGCAGAATGAAGAAGTACTCCAAGCATTTGAAGAATAAGAAAATGAAGTTCTCAAATTAAGGCAACAAGTGGAAGAAGGAAGAAAAGCTGAAGAAGTCATGAAGAAGTAGTATCATGAAAAGGAAGAGTAATATCAAGTTGAGGTAAATATCCTAAAAGGTAAATTAGAAGAAAAGGATAAACTTTTATGATTTCAAGATAGTACTAAGATCTTGGATGATATTCTTAGTAGTCAAAGTCTCCTGCCATCAAATCTAGTCTTGGTTTTCATGAAACTATTAAAGGTGAATCTATCTCTCAAACTAAAGCAAGGAACTCTACTGCAAAATCTAAAATGCTCAACAAGGAGCTAAGACATCAACCCCATCAACAACCAAGGAAAGAAAGTCTTCAAAGAAAAACATTTACTCCTAACTATGGAAGTGATAATCAGTTCTTTCCTCTGATGAATAATGTCGAATGTTTTATATGCCATAATTTTGGACATGTTGCAACTAGATGCAGAAGTAGAATGATTCAAGCTAATAACTGTCACACAGAAAGATCATCAGCTTCTAGGTACTTTAAGGGATATTGCTTTTCTTGCAATATGTTTGGTCACAAAATCATTGACTGCTATAGAGGGAATATGAAACATATAAGATGTTATGCTCGTAAAAATGTGGGCATATAGCAAAAGAATGTAGGAGAAAATTTCGACCAACACACCAAAAGGAGCAAACTTCATCACACTCCAAGGTATGGAAGAAGAAGGAAGTATAGTTAGAAATATGTGGCATAGCTCAGTATACTGACAGAACAAACTTAGGAGGAACTAAAAGTAAGAAATTTTAGTACTCTAATTTGGATACACATTTATAATGAAGACAAGTCATGTATATACACGAGTTAGAAGATGCATAGTCACGTATATGTTGGTTTGATGAAGAAGCAGTGGGACAAACTTAGGAAAAGGGGTCTGATATGGTTCAATCAATTATCAATTATCTTTTTTGTTTTGATTGATGATGATTACAGTCTATTGATGATATGTAGAAGTGATTTTGACCCTCATAAGTTGTTGATGACTTGATGTATAACTAATTTATGATGATGTCTTGATGATCCTTACTAATATATGCAATGATTAGATCAGACAGTGAACAGTTGGCACAGGTTCAGGGGGAGAATATGTTATGCTTCTATTAATGCATTGTTGGCATTATGTTTAGAAGTCTTTGGTACTTATGTTATTGATGTGTTTAGATGATACATCATGCTATGTTGTGGTTATGATTTTCCTATGATAGAGTCTTAGATGATACTTGCATTACTTGGGGTTACATAGTTGTTATTCATATCAGATTTATGGATGATTGTGGATGAATCTTTATGGTGATGCATACATATGGTATGGTGATCTTCATAAGGACAAGGAGAAGAACAAAGATTTAGCACACAACTTCATTATTTGATAAGTGTCATTTCTTTTATGCTATTATCATTATTCCTTGAAGGATGTATATACTTCCTATGGTGTAGTTATGGATGATGATTCCCATAGTTCTTGGCTCTCACATGGTTGAGGATTGTTGTTGTTGATGGTATCAAGAAATCTTGACAAATGACTATGAGCTCATGGTTTTCTAGATACATATTGATATCTCTTTGATGGACACACGCTATGCTGGATATATGAATGATTATTTACGTTGCATATTGATAAATATTGTTGGTTGGCCAAGATAGTGTTGTTATTGCAAATTTCATGGAGACATATCTATTTGGAGACATGGCATGCTTAGTCACATAATGATGATGAATCCTTACTTTATGATGATAGGTTTGATTCTCACATATGTTGACTATCGTGGTTAATGCTTATCAGATGTGGAATGTTTCCTAGTGATGATACATGGTTGATATATTGAGGTTTCTTGTGGAAATATCGTGCAACCCTTGATAATGATGCTATGATCATAGGTGATGACTATGGTGTTTTCATATACATGTGATATAATGTGAATGATTTTGTGTTACTGCTTGGAGATATGACATACGCTTAGTTGATTCATGGAAGGTTGTGACAAGGCTTTTTTGACTAAGGAAACTAAGCAAGTTGATCTTGATGAGATCAAGAGGATGATTTGATATCTATATGCAAAATACTTTGTCACGGGTTGATGATATTAACTTTTTCATATCTTCGGAAATGATGATGGACATATACAGGTTGCAGGTCTAGAAGTTATTGACAGATGCTTATGGTGCAAATCATATATGGTGTATGATAGTTTCTAATGACTATCATGGTCTTGTTTAGATATTTGATCTTTGTTATAAATGTCATGTATATCACTCAATGACAAGGTCATATAAAGGCACATGATGTAATAATATATCTATTTCTATCATAGTCTTTTAGTGAGTCCTTTTGGTCATATGATGTAATGTATACCCCCACTATGCATGGGAAAGATAATGTAATAATTGGTATATTTAGTCATGTACAAACATTTGGTATATCCCCACTTGGTTGTGTAGATAAGTTAAATTTGGTATATCCCCACTTGGTTGGGAGATTGATGTATGTATGAGTCATTGGTGATAGGAAGGTCATACTCACATAGTTGAGTTATAGAGTCATGTTATTCTTTTAGAAACTATATTTGCAGGCTTTGCATGTGCTCAGGGGGAGCATGGATGGTATAGTGCATCTCAGCATGTACAAAGGGGGAGTTTAATCACAAAATTCAGCATGTGCCTAGGGGGAGCATGATCAATGTTCATATTCAGCTGTTCAGATATGAAAACCTTCATTTTGGTCAGCCCTTTACCCTTGATATCAAAGGGGAAGAGTATCTTGGTCCACCCTTTGCCATTGATGTCAAAGGGGGAGAGTATTTTTGTGTTGCTTGTTATCTCTAACAGTTTCTACAGCTTGCAGTAATCAACACCAACATGGTTGCCATCAAGTCCAAAGGGGGAGATTTTTGGCATTATGATACATGTATTGTACTTGATGGCAACCCACTTGTAGCAAAACAACTCACTTGTATATGGTAACTAGATGAATCTATAGGAGAGATATCAAATCTGACCGAATGCATGGCAGTTGTGTTTACATATGTGACAAAATGTAGGGCAATTCAAAGGAATCATTTCAGAAGAAATATGGAAAATCACATTATAATAAGTCTATTCAGAGGGAACAACGTAATGATACAAAAGAACCAGATGAAGGAACAAAGGACTATAGATCAGAATTAAGAAATTGAAGAAAGAGAATGGTTTAATAAGTATACGTTGGTTCACCTTATCCAAGTAGCGTATACATGTGGGCTCATGGAACAGAAGAAGCGTATACGTATGCACGTACTTTAATAAAAGGAAAGTGTGTATGGGATGGAAAATTAAGGTTTTGGTACGAGGTTTTGGTTTGAGGTTTTGGTCCAAGGTATTTAGTCCAAGGTATTTGGTCTGAGGTATTGGTCTGAGGTTTTAGTCGAAGGTTTTGGTCCAAGATATTGGTCCAAGGTATTGGGTCCAAGGTATTGGTCTAAGCTATTTGGTCTGAGGTATTGGTCTGATGTTTTGGTCCAAGGTATTTAGGCCAAGGCATTGGTCCGAGGTATTTGGTTTGAGGTATTTGGTCTAAGGTATTGGTCTTGAGTGGTTTTGGTCCAAGGTATTAAGAAAGGCCTAAAACTATATAAGGAGGAGAAGATCAAAGGGATAAGTGCAAAAGTAATGAATATCTGATGGAGTGTTAGATCAAAATAAAATATGCATGTTATGGGTTTCTAATGCTTTTATTGATCTAGACTATATATGCACCTGAGTGTTTGACGATGGATGCAATATAATGATGGATCAGGATCATAATAACTTATCATTATGTGATCTGATAATGGATGGGCTAGATCTGATTGCTAACACATGTTTTATCCTTTATATGCGATGATCTCGGTATGTCTAAAGTCGGGAATTACAACGAAGTTATAAGTAAGTATTTGCAAATCTATACATTGGTTTGTTTTGGTGAAGATGCGTATACACACTGTTTTGGCTCTTCAAGTAGCTATGCAAAAGAAAATCTTGGTGTTCAAGGATGGCTAATCTATCAGATCAGTGCTGCTATTTTACTACTGTCTATCAATGAAGTCTTCTTAGATCTAAAAGTAAAATTGAATGAATAAAGAGTTTGTGTCTCATTGATTAATTGGCTAAGAAAGAAGGGTGATCTTTGTTGCTATCTATTTAGAACTCTGTAATATGACAATAGATCTTCAGAATGTCACTGATTGGTACATTTTGTAGTTTAGAGGTTTTATGATTCAGTATCATTAGAGGTATACGCAGGTTGGGCAAAAGGAAGTAGCATATACATGCAAGTTTACTTCATTAAAGGAGCGTATATATTCTTACACATGCCTTTTAAGGTTACAGTTAATTCTGGTTATTGATGCACTGTTTTGGGTTCAGATTTGTGTATTGGTTATAGTGATCTATTTGTTCCAGTTGATTGGTTGATTCAGTTGTGTCAGAGGTTCAGTGATTGTTTGGTTCAATTGTGTTAGAGATTCAAAGGTTTTAGTGATTTATTTTTTCAGTTATATCAGAGATTGATGATTGGGTTTCAGTTATATCAAATATTGATTGGGTTTTAGTGACTGGTTGATGTAGATGTATGTGATGGTTGTATTGCAGTGGTGATTGATTTTGAGCTTCAATGTTACTAATGGGTCTAGTATGAAAATTTGATGAAACGAGGCCTTCATGTGTATTTTTGTATATCAGGAGCATCCAGTCTGAAAATTTATGAAATGTGGTCCCTTGAGGGTACTGAGGGTTGGAGCCTTCAGTGAGGAAGTGGAAGCGTCCTGCCAGTAGTGGATGGTGATTTGATCAAGGGGTTGGAGCTCCCTTCCAGTAGTTGTTGGAGAATGACTCAAGGTTGTAGCCTTATGTAGGTCGGATCCTATGTACTAGTAGATATATCGACTAGTACAAGAACGAGGAGGTTGTAGCTCCCTTCTAGAAGAAGATGGAGAATGAGAGAAGGTTGCAGCCTTTTGCAGGTGGGTGCCTACGTAGTGGTATGAGTCTACACTAGTACAAGATTGTAAACAAATTTTCTTATTATTAGAAGAAGATAGAGACGACAGCAATAGGTAGTTTTCACCCACATTGGGTTTCCACAAAACTTGGTGTTCATGTTTGTTGCTTATGTGCGATGGTTTATTCTGTTATTAATGTACATGGTTACTGTTTAATGTTTAATAAAGTACTGATGCACTAATTAAAGATCAGCATATGATGAATTAATTGAATCATAAGTTCACTAGATATATGTTAGTTTCCTTAAGAATAGTTGCGTGCACATGCAAGTTCCCTTGTCTGAAGTAGCGTATATAAATCTAATTATGTTAATGAAAAAGTTATTGATGTGTAAATATTGATTCACCCCCCCCCCCAGTATTATTTCCAACAATCCCATTTCACGACTCCACCCTTTTCATTAAATGGTCAATTTGGTGATTGGTTTGCTTAGAAAGGGGAATTTCATGTCATCAAAATGGGTTTTTGGGAGGTGTACATCCCCTCCATCCACATGACTCACTATAAGCTTATTATAGTTTGGTACTCCCTTGGTTTCATAATCATCCATGGCAGGAGGGACTAGGTATTGATTATCATGGTGGTGATGAAGGCATATTTAATTCTATATTAAATGGACATGGCTGGGAGATTCGATTTCACCTGTGTGCAATGATTCTACAACCCGTCACCATCCCTTAGGACAAATTGTTTAAGCCCCGATTGAGCTAACTCATAGTTCAACTTTTGGAGGTGATGTTTATGTATCAAGACAAATTGTGGCAGTTGGATTTTTTGGAAAGCCAAGAGAATCTAGAATCTCAAAATTCCTAGTGGGATCTATTAGATGAAATTTGCTATGAATTAATCACTCTTGGGTATGACGGTTGTTATCTATGGCTTTTGTTTTCCTTCACATACCTATTTTTTCAATTTAAATTAGCTCCATTTTGGGAGGGCATCAAATATATCCAATCAATGGTTGCATGAGGGGATTTTTGTGTCCTCCCCTTGTGTTTTTCCTAATTCCCATGTGAATATTTGGTATATCATGGATAGTATAATTTCATATGCTTTGACTTTAGTTAAGAAGAATGAGGATTCATTTTTGTTATGACAACATGATAGAATTATAGTGAATTCACTGTGTGAGTACATTGGGGTTCTTCTGAAATGTTGGCCTCCTACGGTTGGAGTTTTATTTTGAATTAGTCTACTTTGAATCTTGATTTAGCATTTTCCTTCCTAGTTTTTAAATTTGTGATTTAGGTACTTCGACATTTTTTCACTATTTGGCTCCTTTTGATTGATTTCTTCTCTCCTCCTCTGAGTTTGGGAGGGGGCATGACTAGTTCTCTTCCAGTGTTGTTTTTTCAAGGCTAGGAGTTCCCTGGTCCCAGTGATTGTCCTTCTATGGGAAAGGGGGTTCATCTTTGTTTGGGTGTCTAGTCTTATTGGAGGGTGTTGGGATGCGATTTCCCTTCTACCTATGGTAACGAAGAGAAGTTTATCAAAGCGGTCTTTTTAACTGGGATTCTGCAAGGTGTTGGCACAAACAATAAGATATTATCCTGCTTGTTGGTTGGTCAATATCATTTCCTTTCTTCTATCATTTGTATAGTGAATCTAGACCTTGGGAAATCTCCTGCACTATAGTGGCAAGAGTTTATAGAGTAATTGTAACAAGAATGATTGCATTTCCAACTTCATCATAACCAAATTGCTTCGAAATTTACTATTGCTATGGACTTATTGATTGAACATAAGGTCAAATTGCAAAGTCTAGAGGATGAAATGACAACCCTTTGTTGACAACTGCATTAACTTCAATTTATTGCAAGTTGGTTTCAACAAGAGGCTCTTTCTTTGGTTCATTTGTTTTCCTCGGCAATGAAATGCCTCCTAGATTTGGATGCTCCCCTCAATGCTAGCATGTATAAAGTTTAAATATATTTATATTTTAGGGTTTTTTTTTTTGGAGAAACTATGTATCTAGACCTATTAGTTTTTCTTTGGTTGATGTTCTTTGAAAACCTTATCTGTAACAACAAACTCTATTTTTGTAACTATTGATATATGAAAATCTCTCACAAACACAAACTAATTTTAAGAAAAATATTTAGAATTCTAATTAAAAAAAAAACATTATCAATTAAAAATCAATCAAACTTGAATTAGTAGTTAAAAACTCATTTTTACTGATTAACTATTATATTATATTACAACTCAATGAAAGAAACTCTAATCATAATCTTAACATTAATTTAAAGAAATGATTAACTCTATTTTTATATAATAATAAATAATCACTTTACTTTCTTATCTATTATTACACTAATAAATATGAAATGTCTTATATTACAACTCAATGACAAAAATTATAATCATAATCTTAACCTTCATTTAAAAAATTGATTACCTCTATTTATAATATTATATAATAATGTCACTTTGTTTCTTTTATCTATCATTATACTAATAAATATAAAATATCATGGCCTTTTTTATATATCATAAAAAGATAATGGTTAACTAATTGCTTTTTCATCTTATGAGTTAAATACCACATCAATCATTATGCTAATCAATATAAAATATCATGGTTTGTTTTATGTATCATAAAAAAATAATGGTTAACTAATTGTTGTTTCATCTTATAAGTTAGATACCACATTATTTTTATAATAAATAAGAAAAATAAACCATGGTAAACCAACCATTAATAATGTTAATATTTGCCTAACAAACCAACTCACTTGGTCTCGATCAAACCCCACACCCATGAAAAAATTGCATCTACCCAACCTCGATGTTGTGCTAACTATCTATATCCTATAACTGAATCACTGAATTGTGTTTATTTTAGTGTTAGTTTTGTGTAATTATTTTTACTTATTCGTAATAGTTATTACTAGCATTTGCACCTAATGTTGCAAAGGAAATGTCGTAAGGCATAGAGTGTGGAAGAATAGGGACATGTGAATGAGCATTGTTGAAAGCGAGGGTGGATGATAAAGAGTTGCAATTGAAATTGTTAGTTATGTGTATGTTGAATATAGATATTTTATAAATAATAGTGTGTAGAAGAATAGTGGCATGGGAATGGACATTGTTGAATGCAAGGGTGGATGATATTGAGTTACACTTGAAACTATTAGTTATGTGCGTTTTGAATATGGATAAGTAGTAGTAGTGTGTGGAAGAATACAAACATGTGAATGGACATTCTTGAAAGCAAGGGTGGATGATTATCCATTATTCATGTAGTAGTTGTTTATGTGAATATATTTTTGTACATTATTTTAAGTTTTTTTTTGTATTTGGAGGTTTTGTTTTTCCATATGATACATATTTAAGAATGAATTGTCACTTTTAAAGAGGGAATACAAGGTTGCTAGCTGTCACAAACCATTGCGAGGGTAAAAATTAAATGTCCTTTTCCTACTACATGGTTATGCCAACTAGGTTTTTCGAAAAATACAAGTGAAAGCAATCAAACTCCTTGCTGAAATCAAACTCTCTCATGAACTTTTCATAAATATAGGGATGCACAAATTCCTTAACTTGTCAGAACTATATTAAAATGACATTTTTCACTACTAACTTCATATGAAATGGCATGAACTTTCTTTTGGATAAAACCTCGAATGTGTTTTTAATATCCCAATTCAACTCTCGGTGAAATTTTCGTAGATATAGGGATGCACAAATTCCTTAACTTGAGAGAACTCTATTAAAATGACATTTTTCACTACTAAGTTCATATGAGATGTCAATTAAACTGTTTTATTATTATTATTTTAATTTAATGTTTCATTATGCATGCTAAATCTTTTTTCATATAAAACTAAATTTAAATGTTTACTCATTTACAAATACTACAACACATACCCGTTTTTCGGATTGATGTTTATGAGTAGCAGGCCAAAACTTGCCAAATGCTTAAATTTATTTTCCAAAATTTCAGAGATGCCCATTTGAAAACCCTGGATATATTAGTGTTTGATACAAACAAGTTTCGAGCATACTGGTTGTTGGGGTACAGAGTTTTTTGTAAATTGCTACCAAGCAAGGAAGAAGTCAAAAGAGGATTGGTATTAAAACCATGGTCGCAACTCAAGGACCTTTGTTCTTGTCCCCAAATAGGACACTGCAACTGACATATGAGGGTGAGTTTTAATGAGGTACTCATAGCAAAATCCCAGCTCTCCGCCATAGCAGACAAAGGGGGCATACCCTCATCTACAGATATTGTAAAGAAACTGTAGCCACATTTTAAATATTGCTACAAGGGCTTAGAGCATTCTATATTGCAGGCTCTAAAGACTCCACATTCAAAACAAAATGGAAAGATAAGATGAGAAACATATTGGATCATAAAGAAATAGATAGTATAGTGGAAGCATGGGATCCTTATAATTATCATTGGTCCTCCTTAAGCCTTGCTAAGATTGGTGGCTTAGGCAAGAAGAGTGATTTTCTAGGTATCATTTTCATTTTGTTGCTCCTATGGGGCTTCTTTGATTCAGAATTTGAAGGGACCCAACATGGCAAAAGTGTTGTTTGGTGGCTTGGGCCTGTAACACATAGACTGTACTCAAGATTATTGGTAATACAAGATGAAGTTTGAGCACTATTTGGGAGTGGCTTGAATGCTTCTCTATACTATCCTCTATTGGTCTAGAATTTGCCTCTTGTGACATGTGGAAATAAGGAGAAACATGCTAAGAATATCTCAGTTGTCTCGTAGCTTCTTCATGTGGAGCAGGCTCACCTCTGGTAAGTTTCATACAAGATTCTGTATTGCTTTGATAGCATGGATGGATGCGTTAAAAGTTTAGTATGTTAAGCTTGATTATTGACAAGACGGTTCTGATCTTGTTGCATGACACATAAGACACTTTCTTTTATAGTACTCATTTTTAACATTTTTGGCTGTCTTTATAGCTACACTAGTTTGGCAAATTGTCAAAATTTCCCTTTGAAGAAATGTTAGGAACATCACTTTCTAAAGAGAACAAAACCATGGGCAAGAAGCAACATTACAAAACATATGTTTTTTTGACAATTCTGCTTTTTATATGTTGAAGTGCTAATACGGTCATTTATCATTATTGAGTTGCTCAGAAGGAGGGATGCAATCGATCTTTCTTGATCAGGAAACCAACTTGAAATTTTGAATGGAAGGGAACAAATGGCATGTTGATTAATGTCAAACATTGAGGAATCCCAACTTCGGAACGGCACGACACTGTTTATGTAAGCCCCCATCATTGTAAATCCGGTTTATACTAATTTTATATTATTTCAGAATAATGTTTTGATTTAAGTTAATTATAATTTTAAGCTAGTAGAACATCAAGTACCCTAGAATGTTTCCCACTGCTAGATGTTTTTTGTTGAAATTGCTTTACGCAGCCCAAAAATGCTTTGCAGCTAGGCCTTCCAATTGATATAATTTTTCTGCAATTCCAGATGTCAAGTTTCTATTCTAGAGTGAAGGAGATGCAGCATTGCATGTTGGTGGGAACAAAAAACAGATAGAAAATATCAAAAAATTGAAAATAAATACTGTGCACAGGAGCTCCACAATATTTTAGAACTGTGAATAATGTATAACTTTGTGTGATCATGCCTCGCATGCATAAAAGGCAAAGAAATAAGTTATTTAATCTGAATTTTAAAACCCTCCAACTCAGTATACTCTCATAATATAGAGGATCCTTTATTTTTTAAAAGCAGAGGAATATCAATGCATGTATGGTATCTGCAACTTTGAATAAAAGGCATGGTTTGACCACTGAAAAAACTTTGTGTTCTTCAAAATATTATTCATACACGTTTTGTCTCCATGGACAAAAATAGTGCTTTCAACAAGTCAGCCAACCAGCTACCATTGCAAAGGATAGAGGAGGTTCAAACATATCCAGAAAGAGTCGATCTAATTTTCTCAACCAATCTCTCATGCAATCCAAATTGACATGATTTTCCAAGAAGACAACGCTCCCAAGGAGTCAATCGTGCAGCTTGTTGGACTTATTTATATACTAGATATTTATTACACACCACCTTACATGTACTATTTTCCACAATAATAATTTGAAAATTTTAAGTAGGGAGTCAAGACGGCTTTACAAATATGGCACTGTTTAGGCTTGACACTTGGTTAAATTAAAATATATACCCTTTAACGGGGAATATGAATGGCACGCAGATAAGGCACGCAATAGCAATGTTGGGTACAACAATTCCCTGATCAAAAGCCTTTTTAATACCCCCTGTCCTGGTGACGTGTTGATAGATCAAGTATGCAGAAGCCGCTATGGAAATGACCATTCCAGCTTGGGTTCCTCTACAAATCAACAACATCCCATAAACTACCATCCACATGTCCAAACACCAATTCAATCATTTGTTAAGGAAAACAACAACTTGCCTCAGGTTCATGGCTTGATAAGGAGCAATAATCACCAGTAACACAAATAAAAATGGTAGTTCCAATTCCCCTTTCCCAACAAATTAAGTTTGTCAAACACTATAGTTCTGTCATGCAATTCAACTCAATATACTGTGCAAGAAAGAACGACCAAGTAAGTAAAATATGATGGCATTTGAGTTATTGTGACTCGCCAGGAATGTAGTAAAATAGTCTAACAAGGAAGACCAAAAAGGCAGTCCACAAACCATAATCACCTCTGTAATAATGTAGACAAACAAATCCAAATGTGGGGTGAAGTTTAAACTCTCAGTTCACTTCACTGGAATTTGCCTAATTTTGCAACTGGGAAGAACCTGGTCACCTGATCCAAGAAATGACATCTCCAGGTACCTCTAGGGCCAATAGTGGAATAAGGAAAGATTTTTCGATGGTTGTGTGCTTTGATAACATCAAAACCATGCAACACCATAATTGAACCATTTTTTGCCCCAACAACTACTTGAGTCCCAAAAATAAAAGTTGAATTATGACTAAAAAAAGCCTCATGCCTTTTTGAGAGTACTAACGTTTGGAAATGGGCAAAAGCAAAAGAAAATAAAACTTGAGACATTTGTGTTTAAAAATCTGAAGCTAAAATAAAAATTAAATTATGAACCCCAAGAGAGCCTTTGAGGTATTCCATTTTTTGAGAGGAATATATTGACAATTGGAAACAGCTAGAAAGCAAAAGCTAAAAAGCTCAACAAATTGCTGTAGTAGAAAAATCTAGTAAATTGAGGTTGCCTATCCCAAATTAGTTAGCATTTTGAAGGAGCCCCTTGTCTCAATAGTACGCTTGAGAGAGATTGTCCTTAACAAAGTTATCCTTAGCAGAGTTTTGAACTTGAGAGAGATTGTCCTTAACAAAGTTATCCTTAGAAGAGTTTTGAGTTGTTCTTTAGAGAGGGGGGAATTGTATAGCTGGAAAACCAATCCGAGATGCTCTAAGAGAGATTGTCATTAACAAATTTATCCTTGGCAGAGTTTTGAGCTAATATTTGGAGAGGGGATTGTATAGCTGTAAAACCAATCCAAGATGTGGAGCAACAATATCATATAATGGATTGAAAATAGAATGTGTTGTAGTCAAATAACGGATCGAAAATATCAAAATTGGCAGAATGAAAGTAGAAATCACTCACCAGCCCACCATAAAATCATTTTCTCTTTGAGTAGCAGCCACATCTGTGGATTTATTGGTAAGAGGTATCATCCAATGTACTAAAATTACTAATCCAATCCAACCCTTTTGCTTTTCCTACATTCAACGAGAAATTTATAAAATCTCATAGAATGAATGGAGATGAACATAGATCAGAGAGGAAAAGAACCCAATAGGTTTTCCTCTACAGCTCCATAGTAGCTATATGTGATAGCAAAACGTGGTGACGAACAATATATGGCTCAACAGTTGAGTTTCCAGCAATACAATTTCCAAATGGTTGGGAAAATATTTGAGGTGGGAAAATGCCGTCATCATATCCTGCAGTGCCAAAGACATTGAGCTCATTGAAAGTGGACCAATATTTCACTCGATCACCAAACTCTCTGAAACACACATCTGCATAACCTTTAAAATCCTCCCTGCATAAGATCGAAGTACATTAGAGAACTCTGCTTCTCTAACCATAAGGTTATTAATACACCATAAATTGATGCTTTGACTCGTGTGTCAACCCACGTGGGAAGAAAAACAAGAACAGGAGATGACATAAGATGTTTACACAATCTGTGGATTTAAGAAACCTCCATAGGAATCTTACAGAGCTTGGGGCAGATCAAAGTGGCACATTGTCACATGTGGTTGAATGCCTGAGACATGCATTGTGAAACGATTAGCAGTTTTGAGGATGATAGTCACAGGAATAAAAACAAAGTAGAGAGACAAGTTTGTCAATAAATACTACCATGGGACAAAATCTCATTTATGAGGTTATTATACTACTCAATGCCTTTTGGGTTAATGGGTCCTTCGCCATCTGCATCAATATATGTGAAATAGTTATTTCCTACCATTATCCATTGAGTGTTTACTAAATTCTTAAGATTAAACATGTGGTCAGACCTTAAACAGAAATATACCAGGAATAAGCCTGGGCCATGAGATTGAAAATCTATAGGCATCTACTCCCATCGCAGACATTAGATCAATATCCTCCTTCAAAACCCACATGAAATTTTGCATCAGGTTGATACCCAAATCATCTAGGAGTTTAACTATAGATACATTAGTATGAAAACAACAATAATGGGTTGGACATGCACATAAAGCTTGAGGATGGCTTACAAGTAGCCACTGCATATAGGTTGTCCTAGTGACATTTATTGTTCTTATATTTGCAAATAATAATACCTTGTAACGATGGTATTGATCAACAACTACATCTCCATTACCTCCATACACAATGATCTCTGACAATACAGTTAAAACAAACAACAACTCACTTCGAGCCTTGGCCTTGAAAGTCCCAAAGTAAAGTAAGGAACTGGGTAGAATGCAAATGAAGGGATGAATGAAGATATGTGATGAAACAGACCTTCCCTGTGAGTGAAAGTGTCAAATATGCTTCGCTTCTGGCCATCTTCTGTTGCAGCTCCTTCATACTGCAGAAAACCAAATGTTATTTTGCAAAGAAACATGCTAGACAATATTAGATATGGGCACAAATTGGAATTGAGTTTACCATGGCAGAATTAGCACTACCGGGTAGTTTCAAAGTCCTGGAGACAAAAATAGTTCAGAGGGCATGAGGAGGGGTTCGTAAGGAGAGAGCTGACCACCTAGAGAAACAGAGTGTGAATATTGTGTTGCCTTGGGGAAGGTTATCTGGGGCTACCTTGGGGAAGGTTATCTAGAGCTAGCTTGGTGCCAGTGGAAACCTCCCTGCCAGAGAGAAAATCTGACTTTTCTGGGCTGGACTACGGTTTTGAGCCCTAAGAAGTAACCTGTGAGAGTTTACTCTCAACAACTGTAACAGAAGGAGGACGCTCGGGGGGGACTTGGACATGATTGCCATTGCTAGTTCCATAGGCTGGGAGGTGTGGTCCTGTCCCGAATTCACTTTCTTGGAATATTTTGAACGCATTAGATAAGTAATTATGTTTATGATATTCTTCTGAGAATCCAACAGATAAGAATAAGTAATTCCGTTTAGGTTATGCGTCTGAGAATGCATCAGATAAGAAAAAGTACTTCTGTTTATGTTATGAGAATGCATTAGATAAGCCAAAAAATACGGCTTATGATATGTTGCTGAGAGCGCAATAGATAAGTAAAGAATACAGCTTAAGTAAGAAAAGACGGCTTTTGTTATGTACCTATGAATTAAACATGTAACTGGGACAACAAGTGGTATATGTAAGACTTACACAATACTTATTTGAGTATGCATTCTTGGACAAATAAATTGTGCAATAGATAAGTAAAGAATACAGCTTAAGTAAGAAAACATTGCTTTTATATAGATAAGTAAAGAATACAGCTTAAGTAAGAAAACATTGCTTTTATTATGTACCTATGAATTAAACATGTAATTGGGACAACAAGTGGTATATGTAAGAATTACACAGTACTTATTTTTGTATGAATTAGTTAGCATTCTGAAGGAGCCCCTTGTCTCAACAGTAGGCTTGAGAGAGATTGTCCTTAACAAAGTTATCCTTAGCAGAGTTTTGAACTTGAGAGAGATTGTCCTTAACAAAGTTATCCTTAGAAGATTTTTGAGTTGTTCTTTAGAGAGGGGGGAATTGTATAGCTGGAAAACCAATCTGAGATGCTTTAAGAGAGATTGTCATTAACAAATTTATCCTTGGCAGAGTTCTGAGCTGATCTTTAGAGAGGGGATTGTATAGCTGTAAAACCAATCCAAGATGTGGAGCAACAATATCATATAATGGATTGAAAATAGAATGTGTTGTAATCAAATAACGGATCGAAAATATCAAAATTGGCAGAATGAAAGTAGAAATCACTCACCAGCCCACCAAAAAATCATTTGCTCTTTGAGTAGCAGCCACATCTGTGGATTTATTGGTAAGATGTATCATCCAATGTACTAAAATTACTAATCCAATCCAACCATTTTGCTTTTCCTACATTCAACGAGAAATTTATAAAATCTCATAGAATGAATGGAGATGAACATAGATCAGAGAGGAAAAGAACCCAATAGGTTTTCCTATACAGCTCCATAGTAGCTATATGTGATAGAAAAACATGGTGACCAACAATATATGGCTCAACAGTTGAGTTTCCAGCAATACAATTTCCAAATGGTTGGGAAAATATTTGAGGTGGGAAAATGTCGTCATCATATCCTACAGTGCCAAAGACATTGAGCTCATTGAAAGTGGACCAATATTTCACTTGATCACCAAACTCTCTGAAACACACATCTGCATAACCTTTAAAATCCTCCCTGCATAAGATCGAAGTAGATTAGAGAACTATGCTTCTCTAACCATAAGGTTATTAATGCACCATAAATTGATGCTTTGACTCGTGTGTCAACCCACATGGGAAGAAAAACAAGAATAGGAGATGACATAAGATGTTTACACAATCTGTGGATTTAAGAAACCTCCATAGGAATCTTACAGAGCTTGGGGAAGATCAAAGTGGTACAATGTCACATGGGGTTGAATGCCTGAGACATGCATTGTGAAATGATTAACAGTTTTGAGGATGATAGTCACATGAATAAAATCAAAGTAGAGAGACAAGTTTGTCAATAAATACTACCATGGGACAAAAGCTCATTTATGAGGTTATTATACTACTCAACGCCTTTTGGGTTAATGGGTCCTTCGCCATCTGCATCAATATATGTGAAATAGTTATTTCCTACCATTGTCCATTGAGTGTTTACTAAATTATCAGGATTAAACATGTGGTTAGAGCTCAAACAAAAATATACCAGGAATAAGCCTGGGCCATGAGATTGAAAATCTATAGGCATCTACTCCCATCACAGACATTAGATCAATATCCTCCTTCAAAACCCACATGAAATTTTGCATCAGGTTGATACCCAATGTTAGGTAAACTTGACTCAGGATAGAGTCAAAAGTTGACGAGGTTAAATAGTGATGGTTTTGGGGCACATGGTATTGTGCACCCATGGTATTCTGCCCGTGGTATTATATGTAATGGAACCTATAAA